>JADLZN010011973.1:0-146053 GCA_018155175.1 Sinocyclocheilus anophthalmus | reverse complement strand
ACATATATAACTGTGATGTTCTGCAAAGCAACAAGCTTTAAAACACCTTTTTTCTTACTTCTGAAAATTAGATCACTTATGGTAAAATCCGTTTTCTCTCAGGTACATGCAGTGTAAGCTCCACGGTGAATACTTCTACATCACTCTTGTCAATGTAGTCCATAGCAAAAAAAAGGTATTTTGAGCAGTATGACTATAAAATTTGTTTTTATATGCATGCATATTATGTTGTTGTATGAGTATGTACAGGGGGAAAAAAAGTATTTAGTCAGCCACCAATTGTGCAAGTTCTCCCACTTAAAAGATGAGAGAGGCCTGTAATTTTAAACATAGGTATACCTCAACTATGAGAAAAAAAAAATCCAGAAAATCAAATTTTAGGATTTTTAAAGAATTAATTGGTAAAATCCTCGGTAAAATAAGTATTTGGTCAATAACAAAATTTCATCTCAATACTTTGTTATATACCCTTTGTTTGCAATGACAGAGGTCAAACGTTTTCTGTAAGTCTTCACAAGGTTTTCACACACTGTTGATGGTATTTTGGCCTATTCCTCCATGCAGATCTCCTCTAGATCAGTAATGTTTTGGGGCTGTCGCTGGCAAAACGGATTTTCAACTCCCTCCAAAGGTTTTCTATGGGGTTGAGATCTGGAGAATGGCTAGGCCACTCCAGGACCTTGAAAAGCTTCTTACGAAGCCACTCCTTCGGTTGCCCGGGCGGTGTGTTTGGGATCATTGTCATGCTGAAAGACCCAGCCACGTTTCATCTTCAATGCCCTTGCTGATGGAAGGAGGTTTTCACTCAAAATCTCACGACACATGGCCCCATTCATTCTTTCGTTTACACGGATCAGTCGTCCTGTCCCTTTGCAGAAAAACAGCCCCAAGCATGATGTTTCCACCCCCACGCTTCACAGTAGGTATGGTGTTCTTTACATGCAACTCAGCATTCTTTCTCCTCCAAAAACGACAAGTTGAGTTTTTACCAAAAAGTTCTATTTTGGTTTCATCTGACCATATGACATTCTCCCAATCCTCTTCTGGATCATCCAAATGCTCTCTAGCAAAATTCAGACGGGCCTGGACATGTACTGGATTAAGCAGGGGAACACGTCTGGCACTGCAGGATTTTGAGTCCCTGGCGGCGCAGTGTGTGTTACTGATGGTAGCCTTTGTTAATTTTGGTCCCAGCTCTCTGCAGGTCATACACTAGGTCCCCCCGTGTGGTTCTGGAATTTTTGCTCACAGTTCTTGTGATCATTTGACGCCACGGGGTGAGATCTTGCGTGGAGCCCCAGATCGAGGGGAGATTATCAGTGGTCTTGTATGTCTTCCATTTTCTAATAATTAATCCCACAGTTGATTTATTCACACCAAGCTACTTACCTATTGCAGATTCAGTCTTCCAAGCCTGGTGCAGGTCTACAATTTTGTATCTGGTGTCCTTTGACAGCTCTTTGGACTTGGCCATGGTGGAGTTTGGATTGTGACTGTTTGAGGTTGTGGACAGGTGTCTTTTATACTGATAACGAGTTCAAACAGATGCATTAATACAGGTAACCAGTGGAGGAAAGAGGACCCTCTTAAAGAAGAAGTTACAGGTCTATGAGAGCCAGAAATCTTGCTTGTTTGAAGGCGACCAAATACTTATTTTACCGAGGAAATTAACAATTAATTCTTTAAAAATCCTACAAATATGATTTTCTGGATTTTTTTCCCTCATTTTGTCTCTCATAGTTGAGGTATACCTCTGATGAAAATTACAGGCCTCTCTCATATTTTAAAGTGGGAGAACTTGCACAATTGCTGGCTGACTAAATACTTTTTTGCCCCAATGTATATATATCAGATATAGCTATATATATACGATATATATATATCTTATATTTATATGTGTCTATATATATATATTATATACCATGGGTACGGAAAGTATTCAGACCCCCTTAAATTGTTCACTCTTTGTTATATTGCAACCCTTTTGCTAAAATCATTTAAGTTATTTTTTTTCCTTCATTAATGTACACACAGCACACCATATAGACAGAAAAACACAGAATTGTGACATTTTTGCAGATTTATTAAAAAAAGAAAACTAAAATATCACATGGTCCTAAGTATTCAAACCCCTTTGCTCAGTATTTAGTAGAAGCACCCTTTTGACCTAATACACCCATGAGTCTTTTTGGGAAAGATGCAACAAGTTTTTCACACATGGAATTTGGGGGTCCTCTGCCATTCCTCTTTGCAGATCCTCTCCAGTTCTGTCAGGTGGGATGGTAAACGTTGGTGGACAGCCAATCTTAGGTCTCTCCAGAGATGCTCAATTTGGGTTTAAGTCAGGGCTCTGGCTGGGCCATTCAAGAACAGTCACAGATTTGTTGTGAAGCCACTCCTTCGTTATGTTAGCTGTGTGCTTAGGGGCATTGTCTGGTTGGAAGGAAACTTCTGGCCCAGTTGAGGTCATGAAACACTTGGAGAAGGTTTTTCGTCCCAGGTTTATCCCTGTATTTGGCCGCATCTAATATTCCTCGATTGCAACAGTCGTCCTGATCCCTGCAGTCTGAAAAACACCCCCACAGCATGATGCTGCCACCAACATGCTTCACTGTTGGGACTGTATTGGACAGGTGGATGAGCAGTGCCTGGTTTTCTCCACAACATACCGCTTAGAATTAAGGCCAAAAAAGTTCTATCTTGGTCTCATCAGACCAGAGAAGCTTATTTCTCACCATCTTGGAGTCCATCAGGTGTTTTTTAGCAAACTCCATGAGGGATTTCATGTGTCTTGCACTGAGGAGAGAATTCCGTCGGGCCACTCTGCCATAAAACCCAGACTGGTGGAGGGCTGCAGTGATGGTTGACGTTCTACAACTTTCTCACATCTCCCGACTGCATCTCTGGAGCTCACCCACAGTGATCTTTTGGTTCTTCTTTACCTCTCTCACCAAGGATCTTCTCCCCCGATTGCTCAGTTTGGACGGACGGCCAGCTCTAGGAAGGGTTCTGGTCGTCCCAAACGTCTTCCAGTTAAGGATTATGGAGGCCACTGTGCTCTTAGGACCCTTAAGTGCAGCAGAAATTTTTTTGTAAACCTTGCCCAGATCTGTGCCTTGCCACAATTCTGTCTCTGAGTCTTCAGCAGTGCCTTTGACCTCATGATTCTCATTTGCACTGACATGCACTGTAAGCTGTAAGGTCTTACATAGACAGGTGTGTGGCTTTCCTAATCAGTCCAATCAGTATAATCAAACACAGATGGACTCAAATGAAAGTGTAGAACCATCTCAAGGATGATCAGAAGAAATGGACAGCACCTGAGTTAGATATATGAGTGTCACAGCAAAGGGTTGAATACTTAGGACCATGTGATATTTCCGTTTTTCTTTTTTAATAAATCTGCAAAAAAAAATTCTGTGTTTTTCTGTCAATATGGGGTGCTGTGTGTACATAATGAGGAAAAAAAATTAACTTAAAAAATTTTAGCAAATGGCTGCAATATAAAAAAAAATGAGTGAAAAATTTAAGGGGGTCTGAAATACTTCTTGACAAATGTATATAAGATATGTATATTTATAATGTGAAATTTATAATATAGATATAGATATCTATATATCTATTATAATACAGTTTATATATATATATCTTATATATCATATATTAATAAGAACAGATAGATATATATATATAATAGTATATATATCTATTATATATATATATATATATATATAATAACACACATGATAAAAGATAACGTAGCTATATAAAGATACAAAAAATAAACATTAAGCAATCAGTACTTTTACTTAGTACAGTAACAATAAGTTTTTCTTCTGCTTTCGTCTTTCTGAATAATAATAAAAAACAAATAGCGGTGACAATTTATAATAAGGTTCATAATACTAAACATTAACTAACAATGAGCAATACGTTTATTATAGTATTTATTTATCTTTGTTAATGTTAGTTAATGAAAGTACAGTTGTTCATTGTTAGTTCATGTAGTTCACAGTGCATTAACTAATGTTAACAGTTTTAATAAACAGGTGGTAGGAAATCTTGAAACATAACATTAACAACGATTAATAAACGCTGGTATAAGTGCAGCCAGTCATTAGTTCATGTTAACTCATGTAGAACTAATGAAACTGATGTAAAGTGTTACCAAAATAGCCAACATAGCCCATCTCATATCACTAATATTCTGGTTTCTAGACATGCTTAATGGTTTTGGCAGAGGGGGGAAATGTATTATTGAATCTACCGTGTAAATATGCTCTTTTTACCACATTTATTAAGTCTATTGCAGCTAAAACAGAACAGTTAGTTTGGTTTGGTTTAGTTTATTTTGGGCTTTCTTCTTAGGCAATTCTAAAATGGTCAGTAGTGGTTGGTGTAATGCATATGGATTTTTGGTATGTTTAAACCTTGGTGGTGTTGGATTGTGTTAAAGTGATTACTTATTTTGTACAGCAGGTGGCACCATTTGCAAAGTTATTGTCATTGTCCCAAGAGTAGTATAGGAATGTTTCCTGACATATATTATATACATTTGAAAACATTTTTTTTTTTTTTGGTAACTTCATTGTCTGTGTAGACTGGCTGATCGATCTTAATACTGTAGGGGGGTCTGGTATCAGGATCTCCAAGGAAATTAGCTCGTATGAGTGAGTGAAACAACAAGCTGAAGAAAACTCCATATGGGTCATTCCATGTCAACTCAACCAGAGGTCCCCGGCTCAAATTTTTTATTTTGCTAATATTTTTTTGAAGAAAAGTCACACATGTAGTGATGTTGAAAGCCCAACATATTAAATGTATGTAATATTTTCTGGGTTTCCACATTGGTAGAGGGGATCGAATGGCAATTTCACTGAGATTAAGGAGAATAACGTACCGGGGTTAAAAAATGACTTCAGAAAGATTTCATATCCTATGTTATTTTTACACCAAAATGGGGAAAGAGCACTGTTTCAGTTTTTTCTGCAAGTGTGCAGGCATTTAATGACCTTTTAGATAGGGGTAAGTCGGGGCCTAATGGTTAGACAGTCGGACTCATAACCCAAAGGTTGTGGGTTCGAGTCTCGTACCGGCAGGGATTGTAGGTAGGGGGAGTGAATGTACAGCACTCTCTCCCACCTTCAATACCATGACTGAGGTGCCCTTGAGCAAGGCAGTGAACCCCCAACTGCTCCCCGGGCGCAGAAGCATAAATGGCTGCCCACTGCTCCGGGTGTGTGTTTACGGTTTGTGTGTGTTCACTGCTGTGGGTGTGCACTTTGGATGGGTAAATGCAGAGCACTAATTGACCCATACTCGGCCACAAGTCACGTCAAAAAAAGATAGTCGGTCTAACACAACTTCCTTTGGGCATCTTCATTTTAAGGTCCTGTAGGGTTCGGTTCGAGATATTGGAAAATTTCAATATGGCTCCAGGACAAATCTTTTAACTGTAAACTTTTCAGTGGTTCAAAAACCAATGTGGTCACTTTGCCCAAAAATATGATACTTATAAAAAGAAAGAAAGAAAAAAGAGGTATGTTGAAGAACAAATATGTGAAATAGAAAGTATCCGTGTTTCTTCTGTCAAAACAACTGCATTTAACAAACCTGTCTGAGTGCCATAAGTATTCTTTTTCCAAAGTATTATTAAAGATATTGCAATATGATTTTAGATTCTAGTTCTTATTAAACTTGTCTTTTGGAATGTTATTTGTAAGGCCCTAAATCATTCAGTACCAGAGGCTATGAGGCTCCATATTCAGATTGTTGAATATTACCTATTTTTAGTGGCTGAAAAGCAAATGTTGTTCACTTTGTATACAGCTGATACTTATTTTTTTAAAGAACAATGTCTGAAGAATAAATATAGTTGAAATTAGAATTGGATCTTGTTTACCTCTATCAAAACAATATGCATAGAACATACCTGTCTGAGTGCTTAAAATGCACTGAAATGACACATTACCTTGCTCTCTGTAGTCTATTCACAAGATTCTATATTTGAATTAGTTTCAGGTATATTTGGAAGAAGGGATTTTGTTCATTTTAACAGCTTCTGAAGCTACCAAAAGTTCACGGTAACACCTTATTTTAAGGACCAATTCTCACTAACTAGCATGCACATTACTAGAAGGCATCATTCTTACTCCAGCATGATTGGCGGCTTTCTTACCGCCTACCTATACAAGCACATATTAATTGCCTCCTTATTTCTGCATTGACCAGCCATTTTAGATTTAACGCCCCACCACCCCGTACCTAAACTTAACAACTATACCTTACTATCTATTAATATGCTTTTGCAACACATTTTATTCACATCAATAACCAAGATTTGCCTCACTTGGATTAATTATAAAAAATTATTTTTCTTTTTTATTGTATAAAATGTGAAGCATAGTCATAGATCAAGTATTATCTACTGCTAAAGGGCATATTTGGCAAAATCACTGACAGTACCTCAAACATTTAAGGTCTCTCACACACACTTGAAATAATTAACACTGGGTAATTCTAAACCCCAGGTAAATGAGATCCTGGGTAATCGTATGTTACGTTTCTCACAGTTCATACTTTACCTAGAGAAGGCATTAATCGGGACATTACGCAATTGGGATGCGCCGATCCGATATTCATATCGGGTATCGGCTCCGATACTGCCATTTTTCGTCGGATCAGGTATCGGTCAGAGAGGGCCGATCCAAATCCGAGATTGTGAATATTATTCTGTGTAACTTCTGAAGCCATACGATAGCTTAAGGGGTTACTCCACTCCAAAATGAAAATTTTGTCATTAATCACTTAGGTCGTCTCCAACACCACCGTTTAAAAAGCTTCGTTGCGTCATTCGAACACATTCAGATATTTTGGATGTGAACAACTCGGGAGGCTTGTGACTGTCCGATTGACTGCAAAGTAAATTACACTGTCAAGGTCCAGAAAAGCATTGTCAGAATAGCCTATCTGGCATCAGTGGTTCAACCGTAACGTTATAAAGCAACGAGAATAGGACTTTATCTTCTTGCCGGAGTTTAACGTTGTTTTGTTACTTGCTACCGGGTGTCTGTGAGAACAAAACACGGGCGAAGAAAAGACTATAAATTGTTTTTAACGTGCACAGTAACTGAAATTTAAAACCGTTAAAAGAAAGGCTCAATAACTGTTGCACAGATATAATACACTACGCATCAATTTCTCTTCCCTTTGTGCTTTGCACTTTTTAATGCAAAGTGCTGTGTGCTGCGTGGTGTGACTCCGTGTTGCTTCAAGCGCATCACTCGGCACACCGGATGTGCATATTGTAAGCGCTTCGTGCCGCACTGTATTTGTTTTGTCCTATCGTATGATATGTTGTTGTCTTATTAAAAAATATGCTATACATTTAAATTAAATGTATTTTAATTTTATAGTATATGCTTGTATATAAATACATTCATGAATGTCTTTAATGAATGGATTTTATAATAATAAAAATAACAATGTGTAACATTTTACCATATTTAATACAACACTTTTATTTGTTTCCCACAAAATAATTCCCACTAAATGTTTGGATTTCTAAAATTATTGTGCACTGATTTTCTAGAATAACTTGTGCTGCCGCCTGATCACTAACCTAGTTTATCATTTTTTTGTCATAGATTATAAATATACATATGCCTATATTTTTTCATATTTGTTTATGTTATTTTTCTTTATAATGAAGTAGTCTGTATTTAGTAGATTGTAAAAGAATGATTATCAGTTCCACACACAGAATATTTAAATTTAAATTATGTAAAGGAAAAAAAAAAAAAAAATCACTGGTATTGGATGGTTATCGGCCAATACTAAACCCTAGGTAATCCAGAATCGGTTATCGGAGTGAAAAAGGGGTAGGAGCAGCACGATTCCTCACTATATAATCTCGACAATCCTTAAACACCCTGGCGTACGTATATTTGCTATTTGACAGTTCAACAGGATGACTGCGATAACACAAAACCACATTTGGTTTTGACCATTGAAAAGGATAGGATACACAATTTGTACAGGAGAGGAACGAGATCTCAGTATCTCTAGGGATTAAACCATCAAAATATTAAGATGATTTAGACCATTGAAGTTACAGGACGCAAACTTGTGGGGAAAAAAATATATTTATGACAATCAACAGGTATGTCTCTCCAATAGTTTTGATAGAGGGAAACAAGATGCATTTCTAGTTTTAACATTATTAATTCTTCAGACATTGCTCTTTAAATAAAATAAGTATTGTCTGTATACAAAGTGACCAACATTTGGATTTCAACCACTGAAATAGGTAATATTCAACCATCTGAAAACGGAGCCTCATTGACGGTCCCCATTCACTGGCCTGAATGATGTAGGCCTTTGAAAAATGGAGATTCCAAAAGAAAAGTTTATTAAGAACTTGAGTCTAAAATTATATTGCAATATCTTTAATACTTCTTCAGTTATAGGCACGCAAACTTTGGAAAATAATACTTATGTCACTCAGAAAGGTATGTTCAATGCAGCTGTTTGGACAGAAGGAAACAAGATACATTTCTAGTTTCAACATTATTTGTTCTTCAGACATTCCTCTTTAAAAGAAAAGAAGTATCATATTTTTGCCAAGTGACCCACATTTGGTTTTTGACCACTGAAAATGTGTACAATTTAACTATTTGCTCCTGGAGCCATATTGAAATTCCAATATCTCTGGAACCTAACCATATGAAGGGAAGCTTGTTAAGACCGAATATCTAAAAGGGCATTAAGATATCTTTAAGACCTTTTGAGTTAAAGGCCTGCAAACTTTGGAGAAAAAACTTGAAAAGTGCTCTTTCCCCATTTTTGAATGGTCACCATTGGCACATAATGCAACAAAGATTGCTAAAGTCAACAGATTTTACTAACAGACCTACAAATCTCTGTGTAAAAATAATATAAGGATGATGCCGTCTTTCTGAAGTCATTTTAACCCCCTGTAATTAGTCTCTGAATCTCAGGTTAAAACTGCCATTTTGACCCCCCTCTACAAGATAGTGGATCACTCAGTAAATATTCATCCATGACATTTAATATTTTGGCTTTCATCACTATACATGGTTATTTTCCCTCAAATAACAGGGGGGGGGTATTCTGGGGTGGCCACATAAATTCATAATAAATGCATACATTTTAAAGTTATTTCCCCCAAATCTATAAATTACTATGTAGAAGATAACTAAATGACAAGAAGTTTCCATTGAACAAAGCTAAATATACATATTACAGTTTGAATTTGGATGCCGGTGTGTTTTTAAGTGCACTTTTGCTTTTCCATTGACCTTTGGCAATAATTGCTCTTTTAAGACATGACATGAAGTAAAGCAGTGCTGAGAGAGCAGACACAACCACTGCCTAGAGATCTGAGACATCTTTTAAGTATGAGAAGGATGGCAGTGTGCATTTTGAGTCAGTCAGCGCCTGCTCTAAGAGACATGTTGATGCAGCTGAAGGGAGTGGAAGGATTAGTTAAATATTCATTGGGTTAGCTCCCCTTTCATTTACTGTGTGTCATGTATACACTGCACTTACCACCCACCCATGCATACCACAGGCATTTTACAGACGTGTCATTCCCCTGCTGTATACATGTCAAAATCATTCTCCATTGACCGTCTTTTATAAAGTTTTATAAAGCCATCCTTCAGGCTATGCAGTAAAAATGGTGCTGGTTGGTAGTGCTGCTTACTTTGTTGTTCTTAATACATTGCTACTGGTCTTAATGTTTCCACTTCATCAGTCCAATCATTTCCCCATGGGTAATATAAAAAAAAAAACAATTGTTCTTTTTAAACTTTGTACTTTCCTTTACCCTTTTCTAACCTCATTATGATATTTACATCTCTATAAGAATAAGAATTGTGGGTATTAGTATTTTCTGGATGTGAAATATTAATTGCAATAAATATTACATTTCTAAAATGCTGTTTTTTATTTTACTTTTTTATTTATTTTTTTGTCTCTAAACTCCCTTTGTTCAC
Source organism: Sinocyclocheilus anophthalmus (assembly GCA_018155175.1). Taxonomy (NCBI): domain Eukaryota; kingdom Metazoa; phylum Chordata; class Actinopteri; order Cypriniformes; family Cyprinidae; genus Sinocyclocheilus; species Sinocyclocheilus anophthalmus. Next base: position 136,034 of record JADLZN010011973.1, on the reverse strand, counting down.
CACCAACCCTGTGGTCCCGTTTAGGGTGACCAGGATTTCTGTATTGCCTAACTCAGGCTCTGCAAGCCCCATTAAATAATTAAATACCCCAAATTGTGATACTATTGAATCATGGCTCGCTCTGTACATACACCCTTTCGCCGCCCGACATGTAATAAATATTTAATTATTTTATTTTATTTCCCCATTTTTTTACATTCTCCGTCCTAACCATTTGTCCTATTTAGGATCACAGGGATGCTGGAGTTTTATTTTTATTTTATTTTATTTTTTACCCAGAGAATAGGGAGTGGCCCTCTGCACACACCTTCCTTGCTGTCAGCAGAGGGTGCTCTGTGCCTAAAAAAGGAACTCAAGGCTCTTAGCGCAAATCCACCTTGTGCCATATACACCCCCAAAAATCCCATCTCAGTTTGACAGTTCCCCACCCCTCATACTCTGCATAAACAACTCTCCTGACCGCCACACACTTACTCAGAATTAAGAAAACGAAAGAAACTGAAACAAGCGGTTGCTTATTTTTGTAAATGTCAAATAACACCTCAAATAATGTCAATAAATGTTTGATTTGATTGTGGTGAGTGATCCAATGACAAAAGGACATCGGTGCTCAGAAAAGGGGGTCAGAGACTGTATTTCTCACGCACGCAAACTTCATTTTCAGGCTGTGAAAGTGCCACAGCCTGTGTTGATCTGCATGCAGAGACTAAACTTCCTGTGCTTGTCTTGCACCAAATGACTTTCTTAGATCTTCACAGTGAAAGAAAGACACCAAGATGCATGAATTCTTTCCAATTCTGCTGTTTTCCGAAGCATGGACGGTACAAGGCAGGATACATCAAGTTCTGTCCCTCAATTTTCTTTCTTTAGGTGTAACTCGTTTGAGGCTTGACTTTACAGAAAAGGACCTTTTTTGAAAGATTATGATAATCACAGCAGCTTCAGCAATGGAAGTGACGCAGGTTTTTCGATTAAACAGACTTTGAACATTTGGAACAGGGCCGCTTAAAATTCCTTCTCCCAACATTTCAGATGAGGTGCCCTGTTTTGGCTTATGATATTCGGTTGCCATGGTGATGTCCTATTGCAGGAGAGATTAACCAAAAATCCTACTCTGAACCTCTCCGGTTATCACCATGCACCACCACCTACTTGAGACTTATGCAAATATTTTAAATGATAACAATTGTAAGTGATCATCAGTAACACTGTGCTGTTTGTTTGTCAGTGCTCGTGATGTCAAAGCTACAAATGTCACGGTTGTCATTTGACAGTGTTGTTTGTTGCAGTTACACTCAGCCCGGATGCACCAATAGCTGATATCCTACAAATGCACCGCAACCTCATTGGCTTATCCAGCAATTTGTTTTGATTTTTGCCTTAACATGCTTAAAGAGGGCATTAAAGCGGCTGTTTACTCCAGTGTGTCCAGCGTGGGCGGAGCTACAAATCACAAACAAACACACGCTTCCTCTTCCCTCATTTATCACCCTTCTGATTCCTTAGTTTTATTTAACACATAACGTTAAATAAACGTTAGGTCAAGCAGGTCATGGAAGTTTTTGGGGGTGGATGAAGGGTATCTGCTCCCCCATTTTCTGATCAATTTAGTGGGATTTAAAGGGTTGGGGTGAAATCAGAACACTGATACCATAGTTGGCTAATGCGACGTGGCGGCACGCCCCAGGAAATTTAGGTCAAGTTAAAACTGCAGACAAGGATGTAAGTGATGCTGCGTAAGAGTGACACTGCATGATGTATCACAAGCACACACACATTACTCAATCTTGAGCATACATTAACAGATATCACAACGTTCCACACTTGCCATTTGGAAAATAATAGTCAATAAATGTGCATTGTAAAGGCTGAAATGCATAAATCATTTGCTAAGCCTCTGTAAATTTGATTTTAGACAATGCTGCTACGTTAAGTGTGGCTCTTCTGGCAATATTCTCACATTAGGTTCAATTCTGCGTATACTTCACCACATACATAACTGGATTATTGCATCCATTCACTCAAATAAGCGCACATGAAAACACGCACTAATTCACTCGCTCCCCTCCCCCTCGATGCCTGAGGCAGCCGGTTAGCCTCTCCACGGCTGTGCCCACGTGATGAAGGGAATCAGGGAGGGGAGAGGTTGTTGTTTTTCCTATGGCGCCACAGCGATAGTGTAGTATGGCGGACAATAGCCACCCGTGGACTTTCCCTTTCAATTGCTTAGTGCCTCTGACCGTATTACCAGTCATGCCCCACATTCCACTGCATTTTATTTATGCCGGTTGCTTATTTGTTCCCTTGACACCCTAATTTTTTAATGATCTGGGAAATAAGGCGCCTCGGGGTTAAATCTACTCCTTTACACATACGCAACTGTAAAATGTATGTATTCCAAGTTACTTTAGATATATTATATACTAATTGCATTTAATTATTTTCATAACAATTCAATATGCAGTGATTTTAAATTCATATGAATTTATTAATGACAATTTTAATATAAATGTTATATTACATAAACGTATCATCATTTTATACAATTATTTACATATATTATTGTACAAACAATTATATATAATAGTTTAATAATTCAAATAATTGTATATAGTATGTTTTTCATATGTTCATTTGTACAATTAATCATATGTATTTATGCATCCTAAGACTGGAATGCCAGTTATTCGTAGAATTCCATGATTAATCAGCGTGTCGCTGTTGCACTTGTTGTGCATTTTTGGTGCATTACCTCATCGCTATTCATATATACACAAGCTCTTAAGTCGGACTACTGCTCCAGTGCCCTCATCCTCCCCTCTGCCTCCCCATTCGCTTTCTGATTGGCTGTCAGAGTGTTTTCGGTAGGACCAGGTTTTTTCAACTCCATGGATACAGTGGAGTGCAAGAGAACTTGCGTGCAGCCAATCACAATGCAGTAGTGAATCGTAAGTGCCCAGCGGGCTTAGACGGGCCCCCCTTTGCCCCCTCCTTCTCCAGAATCCCATCGTAGCTCCTCTCCTCCAGCACGCGATCTCCCAGTAGGAGGCTTTGAAAAGAAAACAACCAGGTCAGAGTCTCTATCTGTCGGAAAGAGCTTATACGGAGAGCTCGCCTTCACCCTTTGGGACTGCTGTGAATGAAGCCGAGAGGCTGTTGCTAATATAATCTTCACTCTTGTCTCAGTGTGGCCCACATACCCTGTTTTTGTCATGAAGAGATATTAGGACCTTGGTAAATGTTCTCCACTTTGCAATGTTTTATTTTCATTTTTATAAAGGGATCTTATCAGTTACTTATTCATATACCTCGATCACGTTTGTTCCTATAATAATGACATGAATGCAAAAGACATTGAGCCTTATGACCATTAATATTTTGTATTTTGCTTTTTATTTTCTTTAATAAGAAATATGATTGTGTCATATTGGATTTTTGAGATGGCTGTCCTTGAAATGACCCCCTAATGGTTAGAGGGAGCACTGGGTGTGATTTAGGGTTGGCGTACTTGGCAGCAGTACATCATCGGCATGGCTTGGATTCAGGTCACATTTATTCCAAGTAACTCTAAGTAACTTTCCTCCAAATAGTAGTAGTAAATATCAGTAGTAAATGTTACCCATGCAAAACTTGTCACCATAATGCGGTTTTATTGAGGAACGTTGTCAGTTTGTTGCTTTGTGGTTGCTAAGGTGTTCTGAGTTTTTTTTCACTCATACATTGCTATGAGTGGTAGGGTATTATGGGTCGTTGGTAGGTTCAACTGTTTAATGTCAGTAAGATTTTAATGTTTTTGAAAGACATGTTTCTGCATACTAAGGCTGCATTTATTAGATCTCTAAAAATACAGTAAAAACAGTAATATTGTGAAATATTCAGTTTCATTTATATAGCATTTATATTAAACAAACTTTTAAAGCTACAGTGTGGCCATATCAGTGTTTTTCAGAAGCTACATTTAGGTATACTACACAGTGTATTGATTTTATGTTACATTAAAAATATTATAAGGCAAATTTGGATTTCATGGCTCTTCAAATTTCTCTGGGTTTTTTTCAGTAGTTTTGTTGTTTTTGAATGTCCATAAAGTTAATAACTCACTCTTGTATACCTAAAAAACTTACACCAAATGCCAGTTTTGCAAGCAAGACGAAGCAAGAAATCGTTATTTTGCTTCAGCAGTTGTTTCGTGAAATTGGTAATCGACTCACGCCTCTGACCTTGAACTCTAATCCTGAGCTTTGCTGAGCCTTGACCTCCACATGATCCTTAGCGTGGCTTTAACCTGTCGCTGCCCCTCAACATGTGTCCATGTCTCTTTTGTAAAGTGTGAATGTCTGAATCAGTTAGAGTGCTCTGTCTCGAGCGAGTCTTGCTTCTGTCAGCATGGGTTAGAGTGCTTTTGATCACTGGTTTGCCATCAGCAACTTTCACGTACGATCCCTGTACCTGTTTGTCATGCACACAGATGGTCCCAGCTCAGACGCTCACCTGACTTCAACCTCACCAGTGTCACTCCTCGACAAATCTCTCACGCCCATTGCCTCTTTGCCTCAGCTTCCAGACACACTCAGTCTCGGTCGTCCTGTTCATGTCTCAACTTTCCACCTGTCAGCAGCCTGTCTCCTGTCACTCTGCATACACCCTCTCCAGCTCTCTTCCATGTTCCCAGTTCAGACATACACAAATACTTGACAGGAAATTTCAAGCCGTTTCAGCAGTGTCATGTGGTGTGCCGTCACTGCCGTGTTAAACTCTGTCTACAAATAATGTAAAATATTTTTTCCTGTAATTATTATTAGGGCTGTAAATCAATTGAAACTTAATCATATTTAATAATTAAATTAATTACATGACATGACATGACATTTAATTAATCAAATTATTATCAATATTATTTACATAAATACTAATTAGAATTAGTTATGATAATATAATAATAGTTAATAAATTAAATAAAAGAAAGGTAACTCAAAGACATTACAACAAAAGCATGGAATAGTCAAAAAGCTTTAGAACTCAGTACATTACAAGAATATGCATTTTTTTATATATATAATTGTTGGTCATTTGTAAAATCTTTCATCATGTCTTTGGTCATTGTATTGCACTTCACCGTATTGATTGATTAGTTGATTAACATCTCAGCCTAATAGTTTTGTTTGTTTGTTGTTGTTTATTAAATAAATACATTTTTAAAAATTGAATTGTGAGTTTTCCCTTATACAGTTAACCTTAAATTTTGGATGTTGATTAAGAAATTGTACTGTATATGACTCCCCACATACTAACCAGTAACATAAACCAACTGCCAATATCACTTGTTTGCTCAAAAACAATCAGTTATTTTTATAATTGGATTTTTACATTCATGTGCACCTGCACATTTCGGTGACTGTAACAATCATTGTAATGGCAGGCATGTAGGAGTGACTGTTTGTCTCATTCTGTCTAGATCTGCAGTTGGATCGTCAGCTAGATTATATAACACCCATTCACACACATACACACTCATGTCTGTGACCTACATCTAGCCGCCTGTATGCTTATGTGTGTGTTCTTATACTCATCTCTCTTCCCGCCAGAGGCACAGGAATCATGGGTATTTTGCTTCTGTTGTTATGTCCTAGATTGACCCTTTCCCTCTAGTTTGCTTTCCTCTCCTCTTTCATCTTTTGTACTAGGTGAAAGTAAACACAACCCAATCTTTTTGTGTTATTCATTCTTTTTTATATACCTTTACGACAGGCTGTGAAAGAATTATAAACCAGTCAGTCAAGGCATTGTGTACATCCGTGTTACCGTTTAGGGTTATTGGCTTTAATGCACTGATATTAAAACAGTCCAATAATAAATTGACCATTATTTTTCTTCTGTTTAGTTGTAATTTTTATAGGTTATCTGCAGCTGAACTGTGCATTTGGTAAATGTGTACAGCTCCTCTCCTGACACTCATAGCAAAAACTTTCCTTCAAACCAATGGAGTTCTTGGTAAAAACAGCCTTTATACAGAGTAATGCCATTGAGAGTTGTGGTGGAGGCATTTTCCCATCAGCTAACAGTGTTTATTGGGTTTGATGTCAGGTGGCTGGAGGAGCCTGGTATGTTTTGGAGGAAGGATGTGTTTTTATTTTTCCTTCCGTGTGTTTTCTCAGAATCTTGCTTTTATAGTTGATTTTCTCACAGATAGGCTAAAAAAGTATGTATATATATATTTTTATATATAACTTAAAATGTATTGGAGCAATATTGTACAGGTCTGTAGCATTAGCAGTCAACTTTCCATGTCAGTCATAGCATAACATGCATCACCAGGCGTAGTTGCAAATATAGTGACTCTTTTAAGCCGGTCCTCCATTTTCCATTGTTGCAAACGGTTCATCCTGAAACTCACACCATTGATTGATTCACTTGAGTCAAGTTACTGTGTTGGACTGCTCAACTCTTGTTTACACTCTTTGGGACGTCATCCTAAAGCCCAAAGTATACTTAAATTTTGAGTTTATTTAGCACAGGCGTTCATCTGAACACAAACACATAGTCTTTCATAGTATACTCCATTTGATTGCGTGGGGAACACAGGTGCTCAACAATGCACTAGAAAGTTTTATACTTATTTTTTAAAAATGTTAATGTTATTATACATCAAAATGTTAAACCCAGTAGTCTCAGTTATCCCAAGAGAATGAATGGTTTTGGAGAACTATTTTTACATCTAAAAACACTAGTCTACTTCCTAAATCTTGACTTTGAAAGCTTGGGGCCCCTCAATAGGGAACTGAACGTGAGCAGTAGGCATGACATGCACGGTTGGCACTGGCCACCAAAGCGCAGGGATTCCCGTAACTCTGTGTGTGTGCTGCAGGAGGGGGGTTATACAGTAGTGACATCTGGTCAACCCAAGACCCTGCACAGGAAAACCACTGCGTCTGGAGAGTGGAAGCTGTGGGGTAAAGGGAAGGAGCATCGACTGTTGGTTAAAAGGGCGATGGTTTCTTGACTGATAACAGGGGAGATTAGTGCCATGATAGAATCAAAGTAGGGCTGTTAAGTGCTGCCCCACCTGGATCTGACCATCAGATTTATGATTTCTGTTCAGAATATGTGACTTAACTCTGTCTTTCTTTTTCCCTGTAGGTACACTGTCATGGGGAACCTCCTTAAAGTTTTGACATGCACAGATCTTGAACAAGAGCCCAACTTCTTCCTCGATTTCGAAAGTGAGATATTTCTCCCCTTTCCATCAGCTCTCTTTCATTTATTAGCTGTAAACAATCCTTCATTCTCAAAGCTTACCTCAAAATGCACTAATTTAGTATCTCAAATGTCCTTTTTGGTATGTTTAAGAACTGGGATTCTGGGAGACTTGGTGTAAGTTATTACCGGTCAACTTGTAAAAAATGCCAGTTCCCTTTTTGGGTCTTGATAATATCTTTAACTCCTTTCCCCTGGAGACTAGTTCATGAACCACACACAATCTGCTACCATCTCATTTGTTTGAACCCAAAAACCCTCTCCAAAGCGAAGGAAGGTGAATGAACCAAAAAAAAGAAGACTGTAGAAAATAAGAGTTTCCTGGCTTTTATTACCCTTGCCCACAGAACATTTCCATCCTACCATGTTTGTCTCCATTTTTAGTCACATAGCTGTTCCTTTGAAGAAAGACAGCGGGGTGATATGGAGTCACCTCGAAACCGTTGACTCATTCATGGCTCATCAGTCGGACGCATATAAGAGAAATTCCTATAGTGTCTGCTCAAGTGTTATGTATCACTAATAAAGAGGGCTGGCGTGCGAGAGACTCCAAGAGACAAAGCACTGGAACAGGACCTAGGTCACTTAAAAAATCTAATTTTGTAGTTTATATTATCCTGGGTGGTAATTTTTTTAATGCAATGGTTTTTCAAAATTGAAGTAAACTTTTAATAAAATAAACAAAGTAATATTTATCACAAACATTTAATTGCCCCAGCAATTAGCCATAAATATGAATTTTACTGCAATGTTATTAAGGTTACATTTAGAACAAAATAAAATGGAAGAGATGTTTATGGTGTTTGGTATTTTTTAAATGTTTTTAAAAGAATTATCTTATTCTCATCAAGGCTACATTTATTTGATCAAAAAATAATTAAGTAATATTGTATAAATAATAAGTAATATTGAGAAATAATATAACAAAACAAATGAAATAAACTGTTTTATGTTGATTATTTATTTAATATAATATTTAATATGTAATTATTTCTAAGATGGCATAGCTGAATTTTCAGCAGCCATTACTACAGTCTTCAGTATCACATGATCCTTCAGAAATCATTCTAATATCTTATTTGGGGCTCAAGAAACATTTCCTGTTATTATGATTGTTGAAAACAATTGTGCTGCTTAATATTTGTAGAATCCAGTACATTTTTTCTAGATGAATAGAAAGTGCAAAAGAGTACTTACAGTCTACCCTTTCTTCAGTGGACTCACTATTCTATAGTAATAGTGGAATGCCCCATAGTTCAGCACAATGCACAGGGGTTAAAATATTTGTGCAAAGTGCCCCAAAATACGCTATTTGTTATTTCCGTCATTTTAAATCTGGCCTCATCGCTATTAAAGCTCTGATTTCTGTTTCATGAGTTGCATATTCACTTTTAATGTGTCAGACACTGACTAAATGTGCCCTTGAAAGACCTTTTGATTAAAGACCTTGAAATCTACTCCATTTATTCCCTTTCTCTCTCTGTCTGTCTCTCTCTCTCTCTCTCTCTCTCTCTCTCTCTCTCTCTCTCTCTCTCTCTCTCTCTCTCTCTCTCTTCTCTCCAGATGCCAGCCAACAGAAGCAGAGCGGGAAACATGGGAAGAAGTGGATGTGGTCCTGAAGGATGCACTGGGAATACTTGACGAACTACAGGAATATAAAGGCGCGGGCCAAGAGATACGAGAGGTATAGTCACACTCTCAATATAACCGAGATCTGCTGATGTTTGACTTATACGTATGTACTTATAAAGTTGTTCATGCAAAATTGTCTCTTTACAGTATGCACATAAATTCACACAAAAAAATTGTTAAAGGAATAATATCGGTGGCTTTAAAACATCTCCCAGTGTGTTTGTATGATTCGAAATTCTCTGCTCTGCCTCAGTATGAGTGAGTGTCAGTGTGATTGATACTCTTGTTGCCACGGATACTGTTGCTATACAGATACAGTTGCCATGGACTGGCGTCTTCAGCAGAATGAAAGTGAATGTTTCTTTTATTTATTTTTTCTAATTCACTCAACAGAACGCGGCGTATTCCTTTTTTTATGTCAGCTCACGCAGTAATTATTTTAATGAGCCTCATGTATTTGGAAATTCAAAAGCACACTGAGGTAGAGAGAAAAAACATTGACTAGATGCTCTGCCCAGTGTCATAATGGAAAAACATAATGCAAAAACCTTCAAACCTCTTGTGTGCTGGGATTTGACATCATTTACATCCTCAAATTGCCACCCTCATGAGCACATCATTTAAAAACCTCATCTCACATACATAATTCTAACACAACCTCATACGGTCATAAAATAATATGTTCAACTTAGACTTGTGGGAACGTTGTTTATAACTCGCCAGATGTTGTATTATTAAGCTGTTGTGTTTGTTTTTTCAGGCAATCCAGAACCCTAATGACGAGGCATTACAAGACCAGGCGTGGGCTGCTGTGGTGCCACTAGTAGGCAAACTAAAGCAGTTCTACGAATTTTCACAGAGATTAGGTACATTAGCCTGTTTTTCATAACAGAAGTAGTTATGCAGAAACCTTCTACGTTAACATTTTGGCATTATTTATTTACCTTGATGTCATTCCAAACCTGAATGATCAATGACCAAAATCCTTTCACACAAAACACAATGCTTTGGGTAACACACTAGCTGACAGATAGGCTTAAATGCCATAAATCAGGGGTCTCCAAACCTTTTTCTGTGAGGGCCACATAATTTGTCCTTTCTTTAATGGGGGGCCCGATCGGTATGTAACAGAAAATTACATGGGCTGGAGTGACTACCAGTATTATTGTGGAGATTTTATGATGATTTTAAATGTAATTATTATGCCTTCTAATGTTAGATTAGTTTATTATTTTGTTATGCATCATACAGACAAATGAGCATTACTTTGAGACATATAGCCTATTAAAAGAGCATTATTACTATCATAATGACATTTTTATATATGATTTCTATTGAAATCAAAACATGACTTACTTGGCTTGCTTCTGGCTGCTGAGAAGTCCAATGTCAGGTTCCATTCCTGTCAAAGTCAGTCTCAAAGACTGATGCAATTGTTCATCAGTGAGTCTTGATCTCATCTGAGTTTTCATCACTTTGATGCATGAAAAGGTTTGCTCACAGCTATACGTCCTGCCAAAAATTGTGGACATCTTCATTGCATGCCTTTTGATGTTTGGGTAGGTCTCGTTAGGGAGGGCAGCATAGAATTCAATGAATTAAACACATCTTTCAGAACATCACAGTTCTGTAACTCAGCCAACTCAAACTGATAAGAAGGCAGAGCTTCATCAATGACGGCAGCAAAGGGGGTTCGTGGATAAAAAGAGGCGTGAGAGGGGACATCAAACTCCGCCCTTGAGCTATTGGCCAGCACTTCACTGACTTTTCACGCTTGGGAATGGGGCCACTGGATTCTCACTGAGAGGCTTTGGGTAACGGTGAGATGGGTGAAGTCTTGATGTTTGACGTGTCCACCACAACCAGTGCTATTCTCCGCAAATGGTTTATGGGGTGGTCTTGGAGGATATACAGGTCAAATGTAGCTTCCACTGGCACTTGGAGCTGCAAGTTGAGGCCGGTCAATATGCTCTGTCCCAATCTGTGAAAAAAAATAAGCCCGAGGTACCATTGCCCGTTCTGCGGGCGCAGTCTGGGAAGTGTGATCCGTGTCAGAAAGAGAAGTGTGTTATATTGCGTGTTTGGGTAGCCAGATCGGTCCAAATTAAAAAAGGCATGTCAAAACTCTGCCCGGCTAACCATGGATTTCTGTGTTGTCGTTAAAGCGATCTACCTGAGCAGACCTCTAGCTCAGGAGGCTGAGAAAGGGCTCGTGGACTGCCTGTGTTTAAGTCCATTTGATCTGAGACGTTTATAGCATGCCACCACCACCTTCATGGACCAATTCCCACTCAGAAACTTTGCAGCAGAGGTGCTTGCTGTCGGTGAAATCACGGCTCGGTGGGACTGATAGGGGCCCTTTGCCTGGGGTGTTTGATTTCCTTCTGTCCTCCCATTTCCTTATTCATGCATCCCTACCCCCTTAAGCTCCCTCGTACGCATTTGCCAAACCATCACTAGAGAGCCCCGTCTCACGTCATGCATGCTGGGAGCTTTAGACAGTTTAGATCTATCTCTACTATCGTGGCACACTTACCAAAAATAAAATAAAATCCCCCCGTCCTAGTACCTTGAGGACTTTGTCATGGGCTACCAACTCTCTGGACTACTCAAAGTTTGAGCCAAGCTCTTGGGAAAGAGGAGGTAGGGAAAAATTTAGCTAGTCTGTGTGCGGTCATGCTCTCAACAGGTAATGCAGAAGAAATTATTTTCCTTTTCTCCTGCGTTCGGGGCATATAAATTGATCAAAAAGTTGCTTCAATTTGTATTGCGTGATGTACTTGCGGACAGACTCACTGCTTTTAAGACGTCTTTTCTATTGGGGCTACCTTCTCTGCCAACAGCATTCAACATTCTTGACAACTCACCATCATGCAGGACCTATCCGCTGCCGTTGCAATTCAGTTTAGTCTACCTGAAACCATCTCAAACGGATGACCGGTTCAGCTGGGTTTGGCTAGCAAATGTATTCTGCTGAGCTGATAGTACACTTTTTATCTTCGACACTTTGTCTGCTCTCATTTGGTCTTGCAAGCTTGCATACTTGTCTCTGTGGCGGGTTTCATAGTGTCAGCGCAGATTGTATTCTTTGAACACAGACACAGTTTCTTTACAGATGAGACAAACAGACATTTCTTTGCATTGAACAAAAAATGTATCACTTTTGGTTAAATACCCTGCATTCTGAATCAACTTTTCTCTTTTCCAATCGTTTGGCCATTTTGTCGTCTCTTTGAATTTTTTCGCTGGCTCACTGCAGGTATGCGCCGCTTTCTATCACGGATGGGGAATGTTTTGTTGAATTCTGTGCGGGATGTATGAATTCTAAACAAAATAATAGGCTATGTTAGTAACTAAGGGAAATTTTAGTCTGAAAGCCAACCTTTATTATCAAATACAGATATGAGTAGAAATATGTCTTTGGCATTTTTCAGAGGGCCGGCCCAAATGAGAGCGTGGGCTGTATCCGGCCCGAGGGCCATAGTTTGGGGACCCCTGCCATAAATGTTACAAACCTCTCACAGATATGCATAGAGAAAAATGGCCATGGTATCTAATACTTCAGATCATATGGCTTCCTTAGCATTCGCTGTTTTGCCCATCAAAATACAGGAATGTTAGCAACTCAGTAAGACCAAGGTTTGTGGTGGTCTTGCCCTGTAGTCCTTGATACCCTGCACTTTAAATGCATGTAATGGCTTCTGAACTTGTAGTCAATGAGTGCAGGCCAGGCGTCTGCCATATGTTACGTAACTCGCCGAACTGGGTCATCTTGCTTTCCCGCGCTTTCCACTCCAGAACACTAAACCGGCTTTTGGCGCAAGCCCTCATGCTTGACATGCTTCGCTTAACTACCCTGATCACTTGGCATGTAGTGCTCTCGTCTGTGCATATTAACTCAAAGTTTGAACCTTTGGTTGTCAGTGGTGTTATAATTGTATTAGCAGCTTGAAAGATTGCTGCTGCGTTCTGACGAGTCTGTCCGAGTCTCCAGACAAGGACAGACTTGCAGAGCAGAGTGTCAGGTTTCGTGATTGATTCACAATAAAATCATATTAAAGAGATAAGTCCATTAATAATTACAATTTTATTTTCATTTAATACTTTTATTTATTTATTTAAATTATACATTTTTGATTGTCGTTTGGTCATACTATTGCTTGTCATCCTGCATAAATAGTGTGTGTATGTATATATATACACAGGTACATCTGTGGTCAATATTTTTTGTCACTCATTTCAGAAAGTGAAACCCATATATTATATAGAATCATTACACATAGAGTGAAATATTTCAAACCTTTATTTCTTGAAATTTTGATGATTACGGCTTACAGATAATGAAAACCCAAAATTCAGTGTCTCAGAAAATTAGAATATTGTGAAAAAGTTCAATATTGGAAAGTCACGGTGTCACACTCTAATCAGCTAATTACCTCAAAACACCTGCAAAGGTTCCTGAGCCTTTAAATGGTCTCTCAGTCTGGGTCAGTAGGCTACACAATCATGGGGAAGACTGCTGACTTGACAGATGTCCAGAAGACAGTCATTGACACCCTCCACAAGGAGGGTAAGCCACAAAAGTTCATTGCTAAAGAAGCTGGTTGTTCACAGAGTGCTGTATCCAAACATATTCATAGAAAGTTGAGTGGAAGGAAAAGGTGCACCAGCAAAGGGTATAACCGCTAAGCCTGAAGGATTGGCAGGCAAATTCTATTCCAAGAATTTGGGGGAGCTTCACAATAGGAGTGGATCGGGATGGAGTGTCAGCGCATCAAGAGAAACTAACGCACAATTAATCCTAGACCACTGTGTCGGCTACAAATGTCGCATTTATGTCTCAAGCCACTCCTGAAACCAGAGAGAACATCAGGAAGTGTCTACCTGGGCTGTGGAGAAAAAAAAAGAACGGACTGTTGTCCTCAGTGGACCAAAGACCTTTTTTTCAGATGAAAGTAAATTTTGCATTTCAGTTGGAAATCAAGGTCCCAGAGTCTGGAGAAAGAGTGGAGAGGCACAGAAACCATGTTGCTTGAAGGTTCAGTGTGAAGTTTCCAAAGTCAGTGATGATTTGGGGTGCCGTGACGTCTGCTGGTGTTGATCCACTGTGTTTCCTGAAGTCCACAGTCAACGCAGCCATCTACCAGGAAATTTTAGTGCACTTCATGCTTCCTTCTGCTGACCTGCTTTTTGGAGATGCTGATTTCATTTTCCAGCATGACTTGGCACCTGCCCACACTGCCAATGGTACCAAAAGCTGGTTCAATGACCATGGTGTTACTGGGCTTGATTGGCCTGCAAACTCGCCTGAACTGAACCCCATAGAGAATCTATGGGATTGTCTAAGGTGGAGCATGAGAAGGACACCAGACCCCCAACCAATACCCACACCCAGACCACCCATTGCATGCAGGCCGCTATCAAAGCAACTGGGCTTCTATACCACCTGAGCAGTAGTGAACGGCTGATGCCTCAATGCCACGCCGAATTGATGAGTTAGTTATTCAGCAAAGGAGGCCCAACAAGTTATTGAGGTATAGAATAGGAACATACTTTCAGAGCCTGACATTTCTGTTTAAAAATCCTTTTTATTGATCTTATGGTAATATTCTAATTTTTTGAGACACTGAATTTTGGGTTTTCATGATCTGTAAGCCATAATCATCAAAATTTAAAGAAATAAAGGCTTGAAATATTTCACTCTGTGTAATGAATCTATATAATATATGGTTTTCACTTTCTGAAATGAGTGACAAAAAATATTGACCTTTTCATGACATTCTAATTTTTTGAGATGTACCTGTATTATTATATATATATTAATATATTACACTGAACAAAATTAAATGCAACACTTTTGTTTTTGCCCCTTTTTTTCATGAGCTGAACTCAAAGATCTAATTCTTTTTCTATGTACACAAAAGGCCTAGTTCTCTCAAATATTGTTCACAAATCTGTCTAATCTGTGTTAGTGAGCACTTCTCCATTGCCGAGATAATCCATCCACCTCACAGGTGTGGCATATCAAGATCCTGATTAGACAGAATGATTATTGCACAGGTGTGCCTTAGGCTGGCCACAATAAAAGGCCACTCTAAAATGTGTTGCGTTTATAATTTTGTTCAATATATATATATATATATATACAGTATATATATATTACACTGCACATTATTTTACCTAAATTTTTATTTATTAATTTATTTATTTTTGGTGGTTGTTTGTTTGTGTAGTTTTGTTTTACTGGTTCTCTCTAAAATACCTATTATTATCATTCTTCCTCCGTGTATACATTTTAACATTACTTGCATATCTTAGTTGTTCTCTTTTGCTTTCTCGTTATGTGATGAGATGTGACGTACAGTCCCTCTCCCTGCCCTGCTTTCCTCTGATCTGCCATCCTCACCTCACACTCTTGACTGGGAGGAGAATAGTGTGCTTCCATAGCCATTTTTAATCAGCTCCTCTGCCCTGCCAAGCTGACTAAAGCAGATGGAGGTCATTACCATATGGCAAATCTGCTCAATTTACTCTACATACTGCTGCAGCTTGAGTCTCCAGACTGAAAATTCCCTCTCTCTTTCTCTCTCTCAATCTGATGTGGAGAGCAGCCTGTATGGCTATATTGGCTTGACTATGAAAAACTTAAAAACTCTTGGTTTCTCAAGTCCATATGGGAATAAATAAGTTAACAGACAAAGCTACCCTCTGTTTACCTTCAGACGGGATTGATTACTTCAATTTCCAAATGAGCCAATAAAAACAAAGCTGAAAAAACCCAAAATTGTCTGATATCTCAGAGCAGACTTAATTCAGTTCATCAACTGTTGTTGATACATGGATCTAAAGCTACATCACCCAACCATTGCTTTTTTTTCTTTCCATTGCTCTCTTTCAACATGCAGTAGGAGTTTCTTGTACAATTTTGTAATACTAGCAACAGTGAAACATGAATCACTTCAAAGGCAACTCTGTTTGGTTTTGTTTATATGTATATTTTAAGACTTGTAATTGAGATCAGGATTAAAAATTGGGTTGATGCGGCCAGACTGAGATCATACCTCAACCGTACCTCAACCATAAACTGATTTATGGCTGCTGGGCTGACTCTTATGTAATATAATTACTCTAACATGCTGCTGTGTACAATATTGCAACAACAGAGCAATGGAGAGAATGAGAATGGGAATTGTGGGTTAAGAACAGCCTCTCAAGTCATCGAGCTGTCTACTGAGGCTTAAAACATCACTGTGTGTTAGTAAAGAACATTGAGAAACTTCAGATTAGGCCTTATGTAAGAGTTGATTTTTGTGTCCAAATAAGCCAGGCTTATTTCAGTCTGACTTATTTTCACTTGATTTGGTTTCATAAAGCAAAATTACCATAGCTCAAACTCAGTCACACTGGCAACTTATGCTGGGAAACTAACCTGGTCTGGAGCAGGCTAACTGTCAGGCTAAGCTGAGCTCCTCTAACACTGACCAATAGGAACACATTTATATTACCACTGACTCTCTCACATACAATTAGTTGACATTATTATTAGTCCAAAAATAAAAACACAATGCAACTTAAATAATCAAATAAATAAAAGGATAGGCTACAACCAACTGTATTTAATGTATTGTGCCCAAAATGTAATGACATTTTTTTTTTTTAAAGATATATGAAAACATTTTAACATAGTTGCTACTTGCACATTCAGTTGATCAGCAGTTTCTAGCCATGCAGCCTTTCTCTCGGGTTTTATGACAGCTGTACCTTTTATGGTTATTAGTAGAACATTAAAACATTACAATCTAAAATTGCTCTTTAAAGCATTAAAAACACTAAATTAAAAGTTAAAACCACTGATTAAAAAATGAAAATAAATAATAGAAATTAAACTACATTTTAACTGATAAGAGGAACACACATTTAACTCATTTGAGATAGTAGGGCTGTATTAGCCAGCTTACATTTGATTTACAGTTACTGCTATGATAAAAAAAATACACTTATATGTAGGATTAAAATTCTACATGACACATTTAATGTCCAACAACAAATATTTTAGCAGAATGCATATTTTATTCAGAATTATTGTGCTATTATTCTATTGCGTTCCATCTGTGTAGCGCGCATGCGCGCAGCAGCGCTCATTCACTCACGAAGCCTCACCCACTCCTGACAGCAAAATGGATATGTTATATTTGCATGACTTTCTAACATTTACAGATGGAAAATATACATGTGAGGTGTCAGTTATGCACTGAGCAAAAAACACAGCGCCTCAAATGCATTAAACAGCACAAATATTCGCTGTTAGCGATGGTGGATCAATTTGATCCATGATCGACATTAAGGGCTGCTTAAGAATAAGCGTGCACATCAAATAATCCTGACTCATTGAATCTGGATCGAATTAGTGAGATTTCGTGAATTTAAATTGTCGTTTATGAAACCACTTTAGTCCTGATTGATTTGTTAGGTTATTTCAAGTCAGGTTTTGGACTTTAATCCCCGGTTTTCTTAGCGTCTTTTATGAAACAGCCCCCTGGTCTGCGGGCAGTATGAATCAACATGTCAGCATCTAAACAGTATATTGTTTAAAACAATATATGTGGGCTGTTTTATACAACATTTAGTTGAAAAACAACCATCCATTAATGAGTTATAGTTACCTGGTTATAATGAGATATAGTTAACTCATCAGTGGGTGGATGTTTATAATTGGTAAAAAAATATATATTATTGTAAAAAAAAGTGTGTTGCACTCAATGAGAACCTAATTGACCCTAACTGACCCACAATGGTGTGACTCTACAGAAGCAGCGCTGCATAGTCTATTGAGAGCACTCACTAGTGAGACATACGATGACCCCACACAGCATCTGGAGAGAGAGCAAGCCCTCGCCAAACAGTTTGCTGAGATCCTGCACTTCACACTGCGCTTTGATGAGCTCAAGGTGAGGACCATTCCTCAATATTATACCTCAATAAAAATTCCTTTGTTACGTGATGATAATGGTTTTTGTTATCATTATTTATTTTTATATATTGGTTGCAGCCATTGCATAAATGAAAGACCATTATACATGATACAGGTTCATCCTGTTTATTTTCCTGTTCAAGTCAGTCGATGAATTAATTTGCATTTAAAATTCTTGTTTATTTAGCATTGGATGTGTACTAATACTAGGGCTGACACAATACAGGTCAAAAGTCATTGGTTTGAATCTCATGAAACCTGTCAAGAACATGTTTGAGTCTTATAATAAGAAATAAAAATAATATTTCTATTTAAATCAAATGAAGCCTTGTTGTTGAATCATTAACATTTTTAGTATTTATTACAAATATTGTTAAGAACTTTTAGTATTATATTGACTTTAATTTTTGATGGCTTAAAAAATTACTGAGAGTTTAATGAGAATCACTAATGAGAATATTAGTAATTATGAAAAAAAAAACTACAAATTAAATGTAAACATCCAGGTAATCAAAATTTATGGAAAAAATTATGCCTAATTGTTATGAAAATAATATACATAATAATGTTTAATTATCAAACTTAACGGACCTAAAACATGCTTCATTATGTAAAATATGAGGTCTGTGAGTAGAAGTTATTCATTAATGTTCTGTAGTCAAATGAAATGCATGGTTAAAAGATGAGCTCACCATTTACTGTAAGTCAGCAGAATTTTAACATGCAGCCTGCTATTACACATTACCATGCGATTGATGAGACTGACCAGGATGTGATGCCTTAACAAGCTTCCACTTCTTTCTAATGACATGCTAATCATGATTAGAAACCAGCTAATGAGAAAATAATTACTTTTCAATTGCACGTGTCAGTTTTCACTGGCCCAGGTGCTTGCCAAACCTTTCTCGACACTTAAGATCACAAGAAAATGAGCTTTTGAGCTGTCACTCTCATCATTCTCTTATTCTCTGCTTAAACAGCTGCTGTTTCTTTTACATCAAATTAATAATGCAGAACGGACACTTAAAAGTGTATATGCCAAGACAGCAGCATGCTATAGTGTGCTTTTTTACACACTCCTCTGACCATGTCAGAACCTCAGACACTCAAACAACCCTAAATGACTGAACAGTAAACCACCTCATTTGTCTCGGGTTATGTGTCCAAAAAAATCTAATAATGTTTCATCTAGCCGTTTTCTTATTCATCTCAGCACCAACACTAGCGCCTTTCTGTCCTGCTCTTCATAAACATTCACATACACCCCGACGCCCTGCGGCATGGAGCTAGGATGCCCCAATTAAAGAGCCCCCCAGATGGGGTTGCTAAATGTGAGAAGGTAGGGGGTGTAAGGTGGCATGCCAACCTCCATCCAACCATGCCCTCCTCTCAGCTTGGCGCAGTGACCTACTTTAGCCCGCCAATGCCGTAGCAACGTACACTGCAGGGATCGCATGGGCTGTCTAGTCTGACAGTAAATCGACTGAATACCAGCACTGCATTAGTATTGTTGACAAGGATGTCATTTGAGGATATTGTTTTGATTTCTTCTTTCTGAGAGTTATCCACGTAACCATCATTAATCCTATAAAGCCTACTGGATAATTTGATGCATTCATTTCTAAGGCCTCTAAATTATCAAAACTTTGCTAAAAAACCCGTTATACACAATCTTGATACTCAACAAAATATATAAGGATATATGTCTAAAGGTTCAATAAACTGTTAAATTTCAAATACATGAGATTTTTCTGACTGTTATTGCAGGCTTTACAGAATTAATAATCACTATCCTTGTTCAGAATTCACTGAACATTTGGGATAATTATAGTTGACCTCTGCTCCTGCAAATCCTAAAGAGTTCATTCTTCTCCCTGACCTTTGTCCTCTAACCCGTCTCTGCTGCCATCTTGACGAGCTCCGTTGTCACTGAATTTGTCATTGAACCCTAAATTGAACATGACTCTTCATTAGAGTATATTTATCCATCTGTCACAAGCTACAAATCTTTTGTGGTGCTCTTTAGGTTTAAACAGTACTTCTATAGGGGATTCATGGGTCCCAGACAGTCTCCGTCCTGGCAGATAAAGATTGCTTTGATTACCTAAAGGAACTGGTTGTCATTTACGTAAAGCTTTAGCTAATCCTGTAAGTGTTCTTCGCCTTCTAGGCTACCAGACTGTATTTGACTACTTCAGTCCTGTCACACCAGCAATTACCTGGAGAGTTGCCTCCCTTTGAAACACCTTTGCATACACAATTTAATTTTATTAATGTTTTTTTAAAAAAAAAGGGGGGGGGGGGGGGGGGCAAGCATCACTATTCTATGTCATACTTAGAGTTACGGGTTGTTTAAAAACCCATAACTTTGAGTATTAAACTTCGTTATGTAACTTTGAGAGGTGTGCTATTACTTTTCTAAGGGATCAGATTTAGGATTTCCACCTGGCAGATGATAAAACAGATGAAAATAATCCCATAGATTTAAATTGAACCACATTTAGAGACCTGAAAGAGACTTGGTGGCTAGTAACAGTATATGACAGTATAGCAACATGACAATGCCCTTGCAATTATACATCTAAAAACCAATATGAACATTTTAACAACTGCATAGCAATGGTCTGGCAATCACCCACAAGCAAGATGTAAAGGAGAGATGAAAAATTTATTAAAGAAGACTGTAGCCATTCACCTGTCTTCAGTGTCACATGATCCTTCAGAAATCATTCTAATATGCTGATTTGGTGCTCAAGAAACTTCTTATTATTATCAATGTTGAAAACAGTTATGCTGCTTAATATTTTGTGGAAACCATTTTTTCTCTTTCAGTCAGTATTCTTTGATAGAAGGTTCAAAAGAACAACATTTATTTGAAATAGAATCTTTTGTAATAATAAATAATAAATTACTTTCACTTTTGATCCATTTTATGTCTTTTTTTTTTTTTTTTTAAGGACGTCTTTCTGACCATAAACTTTTGAATGGTAGTGTAGATCAACTGACTAAATGTGTTTTCATTCTTTTGCAGATGACAAATCCTGCCATTCAGAATGACTTCAGTTATTACAGGAGGACCCTGAGCCGCATGAGGATCAATAATGTTCCTGTGAGTTCTCTCAAGAATTGAAACGGTCACTTTTATATTGCTAGGACTTTCCCAACGCCCCCCCCCCCCACCCTTCTCTCTTTCTATTCACCTTTCTGTGTATTACACTTCTGTCCTCACTTATTTTATCTACACCTGTTTTTTAACTTTAAAAGTAAAAATACGCCTTTGACAAGCAGCTCTCGATTTTATATAAACCCCTTTCACATAACTAACACACTTCCTTTTTTTTCTCACTCACATACTTAAGCACTCAGCCACTTGCACATACCAACCCTCAGGGGACTATTGAGGACCCAAACAGAAAATGGCCTCCCACTGGGAGAGCGAGTGAGTTCTGAGATGCTCACTGAAGTGCAATGAGGTGCACCAATGTAGTTTGGCACCTGATCTGTTGTCAGCTTTTGTGCCTGTCCTCCCCAGAGATGTCCTGCCCTCCTAGAGCTAAATATCTGATCTGAGAGCGGGCCACATACTTAGCCCTGGGGGACACCGTGCAGTCTGCCTACCTTGTTTAGTGAAGTGTCGCTGGTTTTCCCCTCATATTCTCCCAGACTGAATTCAGTAGCCCCACCATGGTTCCCTAGGGCCCTACTACTGTACGAGAGCTAAATAAATCACTCCAGCTAGCACTCTCCACATCTGCACTGATAGTTTAGACTATTGCTTAATGTATGAATGTATTTTTAGACTTGACACAACAGAATGTGCAGGTGTATGCAGTTTACTGAAAGATTGAACCGCTTTCTTATTAAATAAAAACAAATTTGTAATTGTCTGCCTCATTTTAAAGCTAATGTTTTTGCTTGCTTGAAATATGTTTTCAAGTAACCCTTTTTATTCAGTAGAATACTGGAAGTAAATTAAGTCAGATTTAATTTCACTGAAAAGATTTTTAATTATTCATTGCATATTTTGCAAAAGAACTAAAGCTTCATTTCCTTGTCTGGGGATGTCTTTACTTTTCCCATCCTTGTCCAGTTCCCATTTACCTGTCAACCAAAATGACTGTATTACGGGATATTCCATTGTTACTCAAATGATGCTAGCTTTGCAAACTCAAAAATTGAGTGACATACAATCCCTTCTCATTTAAGCAGAAGTGTTGAGTAACAACCATCCATTTCTGAAAGATTAATTTTTTAATATTTAGTACATTAATGATGTATAGCATTTTTGACTGATTTTTCACCTGAGAAATTGGGGAAAAT
Organism: Sinocyclocheilus anophthalmus; assembly: GCA_018155175.1. Lineage (NCBI taxonomy): Eukaryota > Metazoa > Chordata > Actinopteri > Cypriniformes > Cyprinidae > Sinocyclocheilus > Sinocyclocheilus anophthalmus. The sequence goes on along the minus strand of JADLZN010011973.1, from coordinate 113,857 downwards.
TTGGAAAAAAAACCTTTCAATGCTTATGAATCTTCATATTGTTCTCTTTATGGTCTTCTATTAATCATTTTCATGAGGCATTGACTGTGATAAGTTCTGAGAAACTGTTCAGAAGGAAGAATCTATGTTCTCCTTGCTTTACTTCATTCAGAATGTTTTTGGTGTCTGTCCCTGTAGGCAGAGGGAGAAAACGAGGTGAATAATGAGCTGGCCAATCGGATATCTCTATTTTATGCTGATGCCACACCCATGCTAAAGACATTAAGTGATGGCACAACAAAATTTGTATCTGAGGTAAATAAAAACATTTCAAATCAGTTCTCAGTGACATTTTCATAACTTATAAATAAATAAATAATTTTTCGCTTTTGCCCAACAGAATAAAAACTTGCCCATTGAAAACACAACAGATGTATTAAGCACCATGGCGAGCGTGTGCAAAGTTATGTTGGAAACCCCGTAAGTCTGCCATTTTCTCATTTGTCTGATGACACCATAAAATTTGCGGTGTATTAAACAAGAACAATGTACTATAAATTGGTAGGCAAATATAAAACAAAAAAATTTAAAAGAATTAGCTTATTCTGTAATTTTGTTTGTATACAGAGAGTATCGCAGCCGCTTCAGCAGTGAGGAGACTGTTTCCTTCTGTCTGCGTGTCATGGTGGGGGTTATCATCCTCTACGACTACGTCCATCCCGTCGGCGCATTCGCGAAGTCCTCCAAAATAGACGTGAGTGAAACTATCATCTCCCATTACTGCAAACCCATCTCTGAAGTTTTTTCCCCTCCTCCCACTGACTTATAATCATAGTGCTTAGAAAACATGGTGATGGCTCTCTCACAGTATCATGACTCATGAATTTGAGTGCTGTCATTACTCTGCCACTCTAACCATGGTTGCTTTTTTCCCCAAACAGATGAAAGGCTGCATTAAAGTGCTCAGAGATCAGCCACCAAACAGTGTGGAAGGTCTTCTAAATGCTCTCAGGTACCTTATTCAACAAGCCATCAGAGTCTCATACAGTAAATCTCGTTATTTTACAGTGTTTTAAATACGAATCAGTTGGTATTTTCCAAAATTAACTTAGTCAATCCTGCTAGTTATTCTTTTTTTTTTACTCATGTCTTAAATAGTATTTTTTTTTTCATTTTAAATAATTCCATTAAATAAATAAAAAAATACAATTCCTTTTTTTTTTTTTTCATGAATATTATTATATAAAATCTTACCATATTAATATCATATCAGTCAACTGCACTTGTCCATGAAGACACGTTTAGATTTTGTTCCTCATATTTTCTTTAGTGGTTTAATGTGATGAATATTCCATGACATATGCAAAGATTCTTTTCTTTTTCCTTTTTTTTTTAATTTTTTTACCGCTGAATGTTTTTTTTGCAGCAGTGCTAAAGAAAGCTTGACATGTTACTGCAAGATTCTGCAGTAAATATAATTATTACTTAATGTCTTCTGTGCAGGTACACAACAAAACATCTTAATGATGAGTCAACCACTAAGACCATTAAAAGCATGCTGCAGTAGCAACTAAACTCTGGGACACACACACCACTGGCCTCAAGCAATTGCTCAGGAGATGCACATACACTCTCTCTCCTGGACTAAAGCGATGCACAGAATGTTTTTCTTTCCCTTTTTTCTTCCTTTCTTTCTTTCTTTTTTTTTTAATAAACCGGGAAAAAAATCAGACAAAAAGCTGCTCAAATCTTTCCTGTCTGTGTACAAAGCAGATGCTGCTGGCATTATGTGTGGTTTTCTGTGCCAAAATGGTTTTGCTGAAATCCCTTGTTTTTAATGTTCCTGAAAGACAGCCATGCTACTGATGGCAGCTATGACAGCATTGTTAGATTATATTTGTGGTAAATTTTAATTTAGCTTGTTTCCCTATAAAGGGAGGGTGAGTGTTTTGACTTGAATATAAAATATCTATATATTATCTATATGATCTGGATACAATTATAAAAAAAGAGAGAAGTATATTATTATTTTTTTTAATTAATATTTAATGTTACATCCACTGCATGGCAAAATGATTACATGTCTTCTATTTAAAAGAAAACTATTGTTTCAAATTCATTTGAATGCTTGATTTTGTGTAAAGGAAAAGGTGTTTAAATTATGTTTTTAAATGGTACTTAGAGATTAAAAATGGAGGTTAATTTTTTTTTTTTTCAAGTTTTATATTTTTTTATAGTTCTTGATTTATGCTTTTTTTCTGTAGGTGTTATACTTTTCTGTTTTGTGTTCTTTTTTGATCTAGCTTTCAAAAACTGTGATAGTTTGTAATCTGTGTCAGTTGTGATGACAACATGATCTTAAGATGAAATAAAATGCTTTCATTTTTATAATGAAATGTTTACTTTTTTTTAAATGCAGTGTTACTAAGGTGTATGCAAATGAGCAGTACATTTCTGGTATTATGCAAAACAGCAGTGGCATTATGCGGGATGCTTGAATTTTGAAATTCTGGTAAACACAATTGCAGATTGCACAAGATTGTCTGAATCAACCAATCACAATTTCATTTTTATATCTTGAAATATTAATAAATAAAATCAGGATGGTTTATGTAAGATGCCACAATATCAGATTTCAGTGGAAAAAAGATTAATTATGGTTATGCAAATGGTTGTGAATGTACCTAGATTTTGTAATAGATCAAAAGAATTTCTGCATCACTTCACCCAGTCAGATTGGAACTGATCTGCTAATTTATTGAGTGATGTATGTTTGTCTAAAAGATCTGTTAATGTGATGTCCCTTGAAGATATGCTCTGTTCTATCTTATCTGTTCTAATTGGCAGGAATCACCTGCCAGTTTCAACACGCTTGCAATCAAGGATTCACAGGCTGTGAGAAGGGTGTGGCCAAGTAATTCTGCAGTAAGGACATGAATGAAGGTCAGGGAGGATGGTGAAACGCACTGCAGGGCTCTCTGCATCCTGTCAGTGAAACTCTTGGGGTTGTGGAGTGTGAGAGAGAGAGTGAGTTTTAGGGTGTGTCCTGTATCCATGCGGCACTGCTGGATTAAGGGACCAAGAGTGCAGATGTTAAAAAAAGAGTTCAGGAAAGCAGGTTGTGTAATGGCTGGGTCTGAAATGCTGTAGGCAACAAATGATGAACATGTACTAATTTTGGTTGGTGTGTGAATTTTGGGTGGCAATGAAATGTGTCAGAATACAGTGTGTCAATTATAGTGAATACTGAATAAAAATAATTATTTTATTTGATTAAGTTCATTAATGCTTGATGGAAAAACTGGAAAAACATTTGATTTATGAAATTGGGACCACATAATGCATTTAAATGACAATGACTAAAACATTTTAGACTTGCATTTTACAGTATATCACTGATCTCAACTTGAGCACTCTTGATAATAGCCGAGTGCCAGTTTTCCATATCCAAAATCCATCTTTAGCATTGGAGGAATAACCAGGAATATAAGCAGTTTTTCGATGGCAAGAATGGCTTCTGTGAGTATCCTTTATAAAACTTTTCAGGGGTAGCCAATCCTGCTTGTATACGGGCAATGTATCATAGTAGTCAGTCTGCTACATAATGGCTTTTGTTTGTCTATTTAAGCTATTAGAAAGAATTGGAAATATAGAGGTAAGTGAGATTAGCACTGTGCAATTTAACTTAATAGATAAACAAATGTTCAGATAATCATTTAAGTTAAGTTCCTGTTACAGAGTCATTATTCAGTTGAAGCTTTGCTAAGGTTTCAGGAGGAATATACTGTAGTTTATCCTTCTGGTGGCTGTTCCTGTAAACAGTATTAAAATTGGTTATCAGTAGACTTCAGCATAGCTGTTAATGTTGTGAACTGTCTTCAAACAGGCCTGTCTTCTCAAAGCAGATGTATGGACCTCTTTATTCATATTTCACCTAAGGCTGGACAATAATTTAATATCAATATGTATCGCGATATAATTTTTTTTCAGTAATGGTGATATGATTTTTAAACACATTTCCGATATTTCGTTATACATTACCCGTGTTACCCATAAATTGATTTATTTGTGGCGTTTGACTTGAACATGAGCACTGCACGTTTCAAGATCAAAACACGTCGCGGGTGTTTTATATGAATGGATCTCTGAAGGGAAAGGACTGTCTTCAGAAAAGTTACGATGGCATTTTCATTTGATCTGATAAAGAAGCGTTCATGAGCGGAGCTGATTGAATTACACATCGTATGGAGAGAAAACCGCTGTCTACTGCTCTCAAAGAGGGCACTCCGGGGTGGCAGAGAATCCTGTTGGCATTTGCAATAATTAAGCCTGCTCCAGCAACAGGTTTTTGTTTTGTTTTTTCTGCAGCAACTCTGAGCACTTTTTTATATTCTTTATCCTGGCTGAAGCAGTTTTGTTTCAGTCTATAAGAATAATCAGCCTACTCTACCAGTCAAAAGTTTTTGAACTGTAAGATTTTTCATGTTTTTTCTTTTTTTTTTTTTGTTTTTAATCTTCTTCTGTAACATTTTTGAAATATTGTAACTATTTTAAGTACCGCGCTCTATTCGAATAGTTTTCAAATGTAATTTATTCCTTGATCAAAGCTGAATTTTCAGCATCAAACTCTAGTCTTCAGTGTCACATGATCAAATCATTCTAATGGCCGATTGGCTGCATTATCAATATTTTTTAATTAAACAGTCGGTACATTTTTTCCGGTAATTTGATGAATAGGAAACACCAAACGAACAGCATGGATCTGAAATAAAAGCTTTGTAAAACATATACATTAGTTCCATTCAAAAAGCTCCAGAGTCAGCTGATTCTTTTTTTTTTTTTTTGGACAATAAATTATAGAAATTAATACTTTTATTAGCAAGGATGCATTAAATTGATCAAAAGTGATGATAAAGACATTTATACTGTTACAAAAGATTTAAGGGGTCATCTGATGCTTTTTTAAAGATCATTATTTCGTGTAGTCGTGTTGTAACAGAAAATGTACATGCTTTAATGTCAAAAAAACATTATGTTTCAAATACTGATACATTATGTAGTGTCCTCTATGCACGCATCTCTAAAACGCCTTCATTTTCTAAAAAGTCCTCACTGATCTGACAAGCGCCAGTGCCTGCTCTGATTGTTTTCGCCATCTGACCAGTGCAGTGTGATTGGGGCCGAACACCACAAAGCACGGGCAGAAAGTAACGCCCGTACCGAACGCCCATTCATCTTTCAAAATAATTGTAAAGACAGAGCCCGAAAGAGGAACAGAGTCGCGTGAAATACACAGTGATGAAGCTGGTATGTGTTGCAGTACACAAGCCACGGTTAAGACGGCTGACTCCACTGTGATCTCTCTCGCTCTCTCTCTCTCTATCTCTCTCTCTCTCTCACACACTCTCTCTCTGTCACACACACACACACACACGATGCGCAAAAACTCCGCATTTGAACAGTCAATAGCAACTACTTAAACTAATAACAAAACATACTTACAGTAGCTGATTCAGAAAAAGCGCCAGATTGTCATAGCAAAGTCAGAATTACCTCCTATCCTAGGTTCACGAAACGGTCGTCCATAAAATGCATTGCTGTTCTGTTTGTAAGTAATCTTAAAGATTCCTAGATGCATCTACTTACGGAAGGCCAAATAAAGTGCTTTGCTTTCGCCTAGAAACACACAGCGTTTCCCTGACATGGCGGCTTCAACACTAACTGCGGTTACTGAAAACACACCTTCTTTCTTTGCGTGCACATTTGGGCGGCATTATGCTATATTTCCACATAGTGAGGTAGATATGTGGGGGGCGTATTAGAACGAGCCATTTCAGGGGGGCGCGGCAGAGTCTTAACTTTGATAAAGAAAATCTCTTTGGTTTTGAGACTTTAGTCTTTGCAACTTCAGGGATCTATCTATGCACAATCAGCTTGTAACACTCCAAAGGAGAAAGGAAAAATTGAAATCGCATCAAATTACCCCTTTAAATGATTTCACGATAAATGCTGTTTTCTCGAACTTTCATCATCAAAGAAACCTGAAAAAAAAAGCTAGTTCAGGGTTTTCCACAAATAAAATGTGTTTGAGCGGCAAAAAATCTGCCTATAGAATGATTTTAGAATTTTAGAAGATTAGAAGGATTTCTGGAAGGATCATGTGACGGAGTAATATGCTAAAAATATAGTTTGAAAACACAGGAATAAAATAATTTTAAAATGAAAAAAGTTTATTTTAACTAGTAAAATATTTCAAAATGTTCAGTTTGATGGATTTTTGATAAAATAAATGCAGCTGGGAGCAGAAGAGCAATTATTGGAAACATTAAAAATCCTAATGGTCAAACACTTTGACTGGTAGTGATATGTATATATATTGTTAGCTTATAGTTTGAAGTTAAAGATATTAATATCAATCGAGTCTGAGACGATTATTTGACAGTGATTTCACATTTCTTGTTTGTATGAAGGCTAAATACAAATAAAAGGTGAACATTAATTTATTAGTGCTGTTTTTTTTTCTAAAATATTATATGGTTTAAATGAGGTGTCAGAGACTTGGCAAATTAATATTTCATAAGTTTGCATGCACAGACATCTGTTGTGGCGTTCTTACGAGGCTTTTTTTAATAGTGTTCATATCGATATCGGAAATTATATCGTATCGACCGAAATTAAGAAATATATCGTGATATAAAATTTGGCCATATAATCAGCCATAAATGTCACCTAAACCTTAGACTGTATAAAAACATGGACGTAGTGTCCGTGACGACACCCATAGGTTTCCGAAGGGCGTTTTTGAATCCTAAAGTAGGGCCTGAAGCCAGCCGTCGCCTCTTGGCAAATTGGCAAAGAGGCGGGAGCTGGTGGCTGAAACCACGCCCACCTAGCTCGACGGCAGTGTCAGCAGTGCAATCCACCTGTCACTCAAGTGGCCTTGCCCTTAATTATGCAGAATTTTAAAGCTTAATATAATTTAAACGGATGAGTTTTAAAAAAAAATTCACCCCCCTCACAGATGTCATAAAGGCCAAAATTAGCTATATATATGGCCAAAATAATTTTTTGAACCAGGCTGAAAAATTTTTTTTCAGCTGTAAAGTTGGGCATTTTAACATGAGGAGTCTATGGGATTGACTCCCTTTTGCAGCCAGCCTTTAGCGGCCAGTTGATGAATTACAGTTAAGTCACTTCCGTGTTGGCTTCACAAGAGAGAGAGCAGGAGGTTGCCGCTTGCTAAGCCCCGTTCACACTGCTATGGGAAGCGAAACAACCCAAATGTGGGACGAAACAGCGCGGTATTAAAGTGTTCGCGCCGACTCGACAGCGCAGAGAGGACGTGTTTGCTAGCGCCACCGAGCTGACAGCGCGGCGGGATCAGTTACAAAAGCGCAGCGCGAACATCACTCTTCTTCTTCTTCATGTTTTAAGACAGGTGGAATCCAACGTTAAGGTGCATTACCACCACCTACTGTGCGAACATTACTCTCAGAATTTTTTTTCCTGCACATAACATAATGAAGATCAGTATTAAGTTATTACATTTCTTTTGCTAACCTTTCTACTACATGTAAACAGTTGGCGCGAACACTTGAATACCGCGCCGTTTCGTCCCACATTTGGGTTGTTTCGCTTCCCATACTGCCAGCGACTTTTTCGCTGTATGACTCTGTGGTGTGAAGACGCTTGTGGGCGTTCATACTGCTGTCGCTCTAATGTTATTGGCAGACTGCACGTCTTGATATATCTTTAGAAAATGCAATCACAAACTATATATATTGCCGGTAAAACGAAGATATCACTCTAATATGACTAGGAATTAGACTTAAAAAAAAATAAAAGTACATTCGGCTGCCTTGAGAAAGACCTGTTGTAAATAAACTACAGCAGTGCTCGTGCATTAAATCATTAACTAGTGCCAAACAATGGAGACAGATCAGCCTCAAAAATAACACATTTACAAAACAAAATTCATAAATGCACAGCACAATTTACATTTACAAAATACGATTCGTAAATTCAAAACACAATTCACAAATACAGAAGTAAAAGCATAAATATTCCCCCAAATGCTCACACAAAAGCATCTTAACTAAATGCATTTAAAATGTTTACACAAATATGTATATAACAAGTTCTTGAATTAATTTCCATCACACATTTATGAATGATGTTACATGTATTTATGGATCGTTGAATCTGCATTTGCAAATCGTCACACGTGCGTGGACTGTATTTTTGAGACCTTCCCGGCAGGTTAAGATTCATAAATATCTTTTTTTGGAGGATGTTCCGTTCAGCCAATCGCGGTGAGCTTTTAGCCCACCAATCAAAACGCTCTTTACTGAACAGACTCAAGAAGCTCAACGCTGCACTTGTACTGTGTATTGTTCCATGATCGGGTCCTTGATGTAAAGACAATTTAAGTGGACAGTGTTGGGCAAGTTACTCTGAAATGTAATCAAATTACTGATTACTCATATTAAAATAATCATGTTACTGATCTGATTACTTTATTTCAAAAGTAATTAGTAATTAGTTACATTACTAGTTACTGTTACTTTATTCTCCATTACATTTATGAAATCCCAGCATACACGCTCCCGATAAGTATTTGTTATTAAAGCATCAACATTCACAGAACACTGTTATTTTAACTAAAGCAAGCGGCTGCTGCGTGCATGGTTTGGTATTGTAATGACCCGGCCGTGAGCGCTAACACATAAATTTAGAGTTGATTTATGTGTTAATTAAGCAAGATGGTTGGGTTTTTGCGTTAGCAATGTTATTTGTGTTTATGTTCAAGTTAGTTCGGGTGGGTTTGGTTCATTTACTGCCTTGTTATAAAAAGTGTGGCTGTCACCGTCATGGAGAGAGATGTGTAGGGGAGCCACTTGGCGATATGGCCTTGCCTGAGTATGACCTTTTACTGTGTGTGGAATTATAGGAGAAAGATGACGGTTCTGTCTCCTGCTGGGTCATTCTGTTTGTGCTTCAATCCACAGGGACATTCAGAGTCGTGTGGTGTATGGTTAGGAATTATGTTTAGATAGTTCTATTTAGCGGGACATATGCACACACTCGAATTTCTGCACTCGCCTATCAAGTCTTGTCTTGCACCGCATTCTGTTGCGTCGGGTCTCGCGGGAGCAGGTCTCTAGTCCACTGGCACTTGGCTCGACAGCGCGTGTGCTACATCTTTTACAATCTAGATAAAAAACATAAAACACTGCATTCTGTCAGCAATGTAACGCAGCAGTAACGTATAGAGACCTCGGCTTTTAACTATACTCTATAATTACTATTTTGAAAATTATAACGCATTAAATTACTCCGTTACTAAAAAAGTAATCAAATGACAGTAACGCGTTACTAAGTAATGCGTTACTGCCCAACACTGTTAATGTGTATTCTTTTTTTTAGCACCTGATTACAATTTCTACTAAATCACATTTTGATTTATATCGTTCGCACAAAATACAGCTACCCGGTTAGCCTGCTGTCTTATACACCAAAGTTGCACATACCCTGTTTATTCAGATCAATCTGTAATGTTATCAAATAGGTGTTAAATGTCCAGATATTTCATTTAATAACAACAATTATGTAATGTGTTCTGTTGTTATTAGTAGTAGTAGTAGTAGGCTATCACATTCGCAATAACTTTTGATCAGGCATTAAAAACAGCGAACACACACAAGCGAAGAGATTTAGCATGGAGGATGAAAACCACACTCAACGAGTGAGTAAAGTAGTTTTTTTATCTGATGGCATTTTTTATGATTATAGCTGGTCGCAATGGTAACTTTATAACCCACTGACTACAAATCGTATTTAAAATTATGCAATAGGTTAGCATCGAAATCGTTGTTTTACTGATTGTTTATCGCCCATTCATCCTGTGATTACTAAAGTGTTCCTACAAACACCAGTTATAATATAAGAAAGCTGGCATGGACTAATAACTTTGTAACACTGCACACTTAATTAACTAAACCAAACCTATAACAATAAGAAAATGCCATCAGATAAAAAAAATGACTTTACTCACTCATTGAGTCTGGTTTTCATCCTCCATGCTGAAATCTCTCCACTGTGTGTTTGAAATCTCCCTTAGGTGGTGATAGCTGTTTTTAATGCCTGATCAAAAGTTACTGCGAACCTGATACTACTACTACTAAAAACAACAACAACAGAACATATACATAATTGTTGTTATTAAATGAAATATCTGGACATTTAACACTTATTTGATAACATTACAGATTGATCTGAATAAACAGGGTATGTGTAACTTTGGTGTATAAGACAGCAGGCTAACCAGGTAGCTGATTTTTGTGCGAACGATATAAATCATAATGTGATTTTGTAGAAATTGTAATCAGGTGCTAAAAAAAAAAAAAAGAGTACCCACTAAAATGTCTTTACATCAAGGACCCGATCACAGAACAATGCACAGTACAAGCGCAGCTTTGAGCTTCTTGAGTCTGTTCAGTAAACAGCGTTTTGATTGGTGGATTAAAAGCTCACCGCGATTGGCTGAACGGAACATCCTCCAAAAATATATATTTATGAATCTTAACCTGCCAGGAAGGTCTCAAAAATACCTCACACAAATTCAAAGCAGTCCACGCACATGTGACGATTTGCAAATGCAAATTCAACAATCCATAAATACGTGTAACATCATTCATAAATGTGTGATGGAAATTAATTCAAGAACTTGATATATACATATTTGTGAAAACATTTACAATTTATTTAGGTAAGTTGCATTTGTGTGACGATTTGGGGAAATATTTATGCTTTTACATCTGTATTTATGAATTGTGTTTTGAAATTACGAATCAGATTTTGTAAATGTAAATTGTGCTGTGCAAGCACGGCTTTTAATGGTAGGCATATGCTTTTTGTTTGTTGTTGTCTCATACCTTTAGAAACACTGTTATTTGTAAATGCTACTGCTTCTGTTAGCTTTTAATATACGGTTTATTCCTGATTAAAGCTTTAATACAGTGCAGCAACTGCACGCATGTATAACGCTTCTCATAAAAACTGTGAAATAAGGGTATAATTGTAAGTTCATTCTGAGAGAGAGAGAGAGAGAGAGAGATGCAGAGCGTGAGTAGAGCAGGGAACGCGAGGAACAGTATTAAGAACCGCTGCTTTAAAACATTGATTTTGAAACTTGTAAATCCATTAGAATCGTTAGAAGACAGAATAGCGATTCATATATGAATAATTTTTATGTGCAGCATGACCGCAACCTTTGATTGCCTTTTCCGAGGGCGGGGTTTATCTGGGTTTGTGATGTCACGAACCCGGGAAGTAACTCGTTGTAGTCCCTACCAGCCGTTTTTTTGTAGGCATTAAACTGCCAGAATTCAATGCAAACAGATATCTCTGTTTGCATTGAATTTTCAGCTTCGTAACTTTGCAGATATTGTTTATGCTCAAACAGCAAAATTACACAATAGCTAACATAAAAAAAGTGAAATTGCAATCAACCACCCCTTTAATTTTTGTGCTTGACTCGCATCGCTTGACACTACCACATTCTGTCGCCAATGGTCACTGTCGCTCGTGTGACGGAATGAAGTCGCCAGAGCCACTGAAAATGAATGGGAGCATGTCGCTTTGTCGCTGTGTGTCGCTGGAGGTGAACGGGGCTTAAGGCAGATGTTCCCAAACTGGGGGGCGCAGCAAGGCTGAGGGATATTGTACAGTCAGCAGATTATTTTGCAAAATAAATCTCTGCAGGGTGATAAAGACTACACTGCGTAATTTTCCAGCTTATCATGCGGCCAATTGCCAAAAGTAAATAATTGAACGCAAAATATTAATTTGACATTTTAATTACCTCAACATGACTCGCAGTACCCGCTTGAGTGCACCGTTATCAGTTGTAGCAGTTGTGCTTGTATCACTACAAGTTGTGGTTGTAGACCACTAGATGGCGCGATTGAAGAATCAGAGTTGTATTGCAGGGAGCCATGTAGAAAGTTACAAGTTTGTGAAAGGACTTCCAGTGCCAGGTAAATGTAAAACAGATTATGAATATGCTTAAGATTCACAAATACCAAAACGTGTCTACACAGACGCGAGCGGTGCGATTTGACAAAAGCAAACAGAACCAAGTGATGTTCTCTGCTGTGGATGTGCGAGAGGCGACAAGACAAATCCATGACAGACTGATGCCTCGTTCTATTTCTGGCAATGAAAATTATATAATAAATTATCTGTGAAGTATTTTGAACTGAAAATTCAGAGACACATTCTGGGGACACCAGATAGTTATATTACATATTGTAAAAAGGGGCATAATATGTCTCCTTTAAGAAATGTTTGGACACAAGAAATGGAGCGAATTTTTTCAGAACAGATCATCACGCCAACAGCTTGCAGCACTCCTGTTTCACTTGTTGATTCGTGTTATTCCCGTTCAAATTCTCACGTGTTTTCATGACAAAACATGGTTTGGGGACCGTGTAGAGTCATTGGGTGACAGAGTTATTGTCAGCTCGTGTAGTGTGTGACCCCCTGTTGCGGATCATTTACATAGTGTCGCGTAGTGTGAACTAGTGATGGGCAGAGGCGGACAGTAACTAAGTACACTTTTTGAGTATCTGTACTTTACTTGAGTATTATTTTTTCTGGAAACTTATGACTTTAACTTCACTACATTTGAAAGACAAATATTGTACCTTTCACGCCACTACATTTCTATCAAGATCCTCGAAGTAGAAAGTCGTTACTATGTAGCAGCTTTGAAAGTCAGTGGGTGATTTTTTTTCTTCTCTAAAACTTGACTCTCTTTTTTTTCAGACAGTTTATCAATAATCACTCTTGTAGGGCTACATGAAAAGATTTCCCAGCATTTTTTGAACACTGAGCAGTTGCAAATGTGATATTTATTTACAACAATTTAATAAGTTAATAATGTGGTATATATTAGACACAACATTGTCTGATTTTGCTAAATTGTGTACATGAAAATATTACCTATAAAGCCACAGAAGAACTGTTGTGCGTATCCTAATAAAACACAAAAGGTGTTGGACTTGAAGCAGCACTGCACAGACTGTTCTGTGTGACATCAAAGTACAGCGAGAGCGATTAGACAGCATTTTTAAAATATTTGTTTTGATGTCAAATAAGTCTTGCTGTTTTGCTTTTTGCATTTTTTGCAAAAGCAGTGTTGCTGTTGTAAAGTTAAACATCTACAGTTGTGTTGCAGGGTTTTAAATCAGGGTTGATTTTTTTATCTTCCTCATCACTCTGTATTTACAGGATTTCACTGTCCACTCTGTTCAAATGTGGATGAATGGCTACACATAGATGTGTCCAGAGCTGTGTGAGATCACTACCATCCTGCTTTTGTGGGGGTGGGTAGGGGTGTTAAATAATAATGATATGCCCCCATAGATTTTTAACATTCTAAAAGCTCTTTATTCCAAAGATACTACAAGCTAGTCAGTGTATTCAGTAGGTGCAATGTATTGTAAGTTGCTTCAGAGGTATTGCAAGCATTACATACAACAATAATAAAACAGTGCATTGACATAAATAAGGAAATTTACTTTTGGTACTTAAGTACTTTTAAAAGCAAGTACTTCTGTACATTTACTTAAGTAAAAATCTGTCTTTACAACTTTTACTTGTAATGGAGTAATATTTGACCAGCAGTATCTGTACTTTCACTCAAGTAATGGAGTTGAGTACTTTGTCCGCCTATGGGTGTAACAGACGCCTTCATGAAAGCCACTGAGGCTTTCCTCTGACTGTTTCGGGAAAAGATTCAAAGCTTCGCGAGTGTCAAAAACAGCGCCATCTTTGGCTATGAAAAAATAAAGCAGCCAAAAGCCGGTGAAAGACGCCGTTTCGGACGACAGCAGCGACCACAAATTCCCATAAATTGCTCTTGAATGCACATAATAAAAGCCTAACACACCGTGTGTGTGTATATGTTTGTTTGTTTGTTGAATTTCGCTCTCTGATCAAATTATTTCCCCATTAAACTGTGGCATTAAATGCCAATATGAATATCAATATGTTGTCATAGAAGAAGAATGTACACACATATGAATTGCATATGCCAAATATATATATTTTTTTGAAATAGTTTTTATTCTTCATATTACTTAATGGCTGGGTATTTAAAAATGTAATTGAATAACTCTGAATGAAAACTTACTGGTAAAGTAAGATCTGGGGTTTCGAACGTTCCGACACACGCACATGGTTGGACAGAAAAAAAAGCTTAGTTTTTCATGTACGTGATCTCTGAAAAAATATGCGCTCCGGCACACAGCTGGTGAGAAATTGCGTGATACTCATATGCGCTTGAAGCTTACGTCATATAGTGTGAAAACCACAACCATTCAGACAGGACAATCAAGTCAGCAGTCGAAAAGCCACGATCTGCCGACATTTTAAGCGTGTAGTGTGAACTGGCTTATTTTAGAGCTTCATTGATTATAACGGAACATTCCTTGTGAGATTGCTATCAATTGAAGTGAGTGACAGCTTTTTAGTGATTAAATGGAAGTGATATTTGCTTGCTTTCTAGGCTATAATCAATTCAGAATTTGAATGAAAGTCTTGTTTTATGTGTTGCTAACAGGATCAACGGCCACATACCCCCATAGGCAAAGTTTCAGGAGTGACATATATCCCGCATGCTTCATATAAAGGCGGGAATCACTTTCAAAATAGTGTTGCAATAGCGTTAGTTTATATCAGTGGTTCCCAACCCTGGTCCTTGAGGCACCTCAACACTGCACATTTTGTCTCCTTTCTCTGACACACCAATTTAAGGTCTTGGGAGTCTGACTAATGAGCTGAGACATGATCAGGTGTGTTGATTAAGGAGACAGGCAAAACATGCAGTGTGGGGGTGCCTCAAGGACCAGGGTTGGGAACCACTGGCTTTGTCTATATCCACGCCTCGATGGCAGGGCAAGATTCAATTTATTGAAAAACCGACTCCTCTTCCTAACATAAGTTGGGATTTTTGTTTAACTTTTTCTCGTTAATAGTGTCTAAACCAGCGATTAAAATATTTTTCTCTACAAAAGGACGGGGCGCATAAAAGCGTGGAACAATAACCTAAGGTAGAACGTTCTACCAACTTTCTACCATTTTCTTGGGTCGTGTTAGTGAATGGGTGATGATTGGTGTTGGGACCCTAAGGTTGTAACGAAATATGAAACTGTACACACGGTTTCTGAGAATCTCAAGCCTAGCAGAAGACATGCGATCTCATGGACCACAAAGAAGAAATTGGTTAAACACGACGAAAATGTTACTTGCCAACTCTCACACTTTTAGATTTATAAAAGAATTTGCGAAGAGGAAGGCTTGTTCTGCAACAAGTCAAATCACATGGTGGGGTAACACAGGACATTAAAAGTGTGCCCATTCATATTTTCTTTCTGTCCAACTCATTGATTATTTTGTTATGTTTAACTTTTAACAATTGTTCAATTACCAGAACTTAAATGAAGCTGCTGCTGCTTATTTTTTGAAATAAGTTGAAATTCAGTTAAATTCAGTTAATTAAAATGAAATTTAGACAAAAAAAAAAACAACAATTTTGGACAATTTATTAACTCCCATTTATTACAGTTTAATGTGTAAAATAGGATACTGAAATCAATGTGAGTCGAGACTCCAGAGGGAGTGAGAAGCACTGTTGTTTATAATATATTATCCTATTATATATATCTATATATACGTGGGTACGGAAAGTATTCAGACCCCCTTAAATTTTTCACTCTTTGTTATATTGCAGCCACTTTGCTAAAATCATTTAAGTTTAATTTTTTTCCTCATTAATGTACAAACAACACCCCATATTGACAGAAAAACAAAGAATTTTTGACATTTTTGCAGATTTATTAAAAAAGAAAAACTGAAAATATCACATGGTCCTAAGTATTCAGACCCTTTGCTCAGTATTTAGTAGAAGGCACCCTTTTGATCTAATACAGCCATGAGTCCTTTTTGGGAAAGATGCAACAAGTTTTCACACCTGGATTTGGGGATCCTCTGCCTCCTTGCAGATCCTCTCCAGTTCTGTCAGGTTAGATGTAAACGTTGGTGGACAGCCATTTTTAGTTCTCTCCAGAGGCTGCTCAATTGGGTTTAAGTCAGGGCTCGGCTGGGCCATTCAAGAACAGTCACAGAGTTGTGAAGCCAATCCTTCGTTATTTTAGCTGTGTGATTAGGGTCATTGTCTTGTTGGAAGGTAAAAATTCGGCCCAGTCTGAGGTCCTGAGCAATCTGGAGAAGGTTTTCGTCCAGGATATCCCTGTATTTGGCCGCATTCATCTTTCCCTCGATTGAAACCATTCGTCCTGTCCCTGCAGCTGAAAAAACACCCCCACAGCATGATGCTGCCACACCATGCTTCACCGTTGGGACTGTATTAGACAGGTGATGAACAGTGCCTGGTTTTCTACACACATACCACTTAGAATTAAGGCCAAAAAAAGTTCTATCTTGGTCTCATCAATCTTATTTCTCACCATCTTGGAGTCCTTCAGGGTTTTTAGCAAACTTTTCATGTGTCTTGCACTGAGGAGAGGGTTCCGTCGAGCCACTCTGCCATAAAGCCCCAACTGGTGCAGGGCTGCAGTGATGGTTGACTTTCTACAACTTCTGCCCATCTCCCGACTGCATCTGGACGCTCAGCCACAGTGATCTTTGGGTTCATCTTTACCTCTCTCACCAAGGCTCTTCTCCCCCGAAAGCTCAGTTTGGCTGGACGGCCTGCTCTAGGAAGGGTTCTGGTCGTCCCCAAACGTCTTCCATTTAAGGATTAAAGAGGGAACTGTGCTCTTAGGAACCTTAAGTGCAGCAGAAATGATTTTATAACCTTGGCCAGATCTGTGCCTTGCCACAATTCTGTCTCTGAGCTCTTCAGGCAGTTCCTTTGACCTCATGATTCTCATTTGCTCTGACATAAACTGTGAGCTGTAAGGTCTTATATAGAAAGGTGTGTGGCTTTCCTAATCAAGTCAAATAAGTATAATCAAACACAGCTGGACTCAAATGAAGGTGTAGAACCAGCTCAAGGATGATAAGAAGAAATGGACAAAACCTGAGTTAAATATGTGAGTGTCACAGCAAAGGGTCTGAATCATTAGGACCATGTGATATTTCAGTTTTTCTTTTTTAATAAATCTGCAAAAATGTCAACAATTCTGTGTTTTTCTGTCAATATGGGGTGCTGTGTGTACATTAATGAGGAAAAAAAAATTAACTTAAATGATTTTAGCAAATGGCTGCAATATAACAAAGAGTGAAAAATTTAAGGGGGTCTGAATACTTTCCGTACCCACTGTATATACTGCCTATGTAGAAAAATTCAGATCAGTCACTTCATTTAATGTAGGATGCTGCCATTCACACTGGCAGCGATGCAGTAAGCAGTCACCACTAGAAGTTATTCATGTTCAATGTGTGTTGCGTGTTTGTGTCGTCAAAAACTATAGGTGAGTTGTAAAGTCAAGGCAAGTAGGAATGTCTACCTGCATCGACTAGGCGATCTCCACTGAGTTAATTGCTGTCAGTGTGAATGCGCCTTTAGAAGACACGTGTCTATGTAGGGCGCACTAGATTTTCGACCAGAGCTCTTGTCTGTGTGTCATGTAGGTCTGATATTCATATTCAGGCACATGGTTTTAGTTCACCAGTGACATGACTGAGACTTAGCAAGGTCAGTTTGAGTAGACACTGAACACTAGAGGATGTGGTTTGATGTGGGGCCCCTCACAAAGTGCTGGCACTGTCAGCATACAGCCAGAGGTGCAATTTACACTTCAACAATTGCAGGACTCTCTCCTTTAACACCCACTCACTTATGGGATTCCTCTTACTGGCCAGAACTGGGACTGTCTCACTAAGTGTCTGTTTTTCACAGTTTTGTGTATATCTAGCCATCTAAAGAGTCTTATCATGTGAATAGTCCAAGTGCTGACAGCACCACCGTTTCAAATATGACTGCGGTAAAACCACCTTGGCTAGCGGCCCTTCCACCGCTTTTGGCCTTAGTTAGAAAACGTTAGAAAATTGCTATGATGTGTCAAATGTTAATATTTTAAATTACATATCACAATATGTTACAAAAGCTAATAATGGTTACATTTAAAGTGAAATTAATAAATGTGTTTCTTTGCGTTTCCAATCAGCTTGTGGTTTACAAGCTAACAGCTAATTCTACTAGCTTAGCATAGCACTAACTGGAAAGCTCTTTTGATAAGCCAGAACAAGATATCGCACAGTTTTTGATCAGACTTTGGGGATGGTGGATGGTGGATGGGATTCTACAGGGGGACACAATCTTGTCAAGAAAATGTATAAAACGCCAAAAAGAAATCTTAAAAAATAAATAATTAGCTGTGTTTCACAAGGGCAGGGGGTAATGGGTCAAAGCTGAAATTTTGTAGCTTGTAGCTTGATGCCTTGCTCCAAAGAATTAAATGCACTGGAGTAAATTTAGTCTGAGTAAATTTTCAGACTTAAACACCTCTACACTGCTTATTTTGACGCTGTTAAATCCCACCAGAAAGACAATAAAATACTAGCAAACAGCAGATGACATCTTTTCACAGAAACACAAACAGTTTTTGGTGAAGAGCCCACATAACCAATAAAGAGGTTAAACTGCCACTAGTTTCACTGAAATACATTTGGGGGGGAATTCTGCTAAATAGCAGAGAGAGAGAGAGACTGTGGGAGTCAACTTTGACAGCCAAACCACAATGTCCTTATACATTGCAACCCCACCTCTCCAGGGTGTACTCTTCTAAGAATGACAACGGCTATCTGCTTATACCCCCTCAACGCTCTGACACTTGCAGACCCACTTCCTCTAATTCGTTGTGTTAATCAGTAAAGTTTTCCTGCAACAGTTAATCGGTTACGACAAAACTTCAACGGCTTTGCTCCGTACCAAAGAATGCCATAATTGTGGTTTGCTTTGAGGAAAGGGTGGAATAATGTTTAATGTAATAATGTATAAAGACAATTTACTACAGAGATCAGAAGGTTCATCCTGCTTTTGGTATCACTGATTTTCTGTCAGAGTTGTGCGACAGTCAATCACTGTTTGCAGATACTATGGAAAAGAATGAGAAGTGCCATCTGAATCTTACCTCTCACAAAATTGTCGGTGACTTCTCTTATAAAACACATTTTTTTTCTGGTGTAAACCCAGAAACAATATTCCTTACATGGATAGCAGGAGTCTAGGGCAAGGCTATCTATTGGCTCAACCAATAACAGATGGGGTGAGTTATGGGGAAACCTGTTCGAAAACACACTTCATTGTCTTTAATTTGACGCAAATAAAAACAAAGCTGTGAGGGACAGAAATACAATCTGTTCAGTAGGTGTAAAACGTAATTTTCAGAATATGTTAATCCCCCCCCCCCACCCAAAAAAAAACCGTTGGTTTGTTTGTTTGAGCATCCAACCGGCAACAGCTGAACTAATAGCGGGAGTGTAGGGTGGAGCCATGGGATAAGACTTCTGTGGAAACCTGTTTGAAATCACACTTCATCTTTTAATTGGATACAGATAATAACAAAGCTGTGAGTGACAGACATGGGCCTACAGTCTGTTCAGTAGGCCTAAAACATTTTAATTTTACAAAAAGTTTTTTTTAGAAAAGCATTTTCAAAGCATTGCTCTGCTTTAGCATCAGCAACATCTCAACTGATGGTGTGAATTTGGGGCGGGGCCAACTGTTTGCTGTTTGCTATCTGACTAATAGTAGACAGGAAGAGGATTCTGTGGGGGGAACCATTTTGAAAACAGTCATTTCATTTGTTCATTTTCATTTTCATTTAATTTCAATCATGTGGCAGAGAAAAGACACATTTCACCTTTAAGTGTACGCAAATGAAAACAAAGCTATGAGAAGTAAACAGATTGTTTAGTATGTCTTAAACATTTAATTTTAAGGTTTCAGACACCTGAAAAAAAAGGATGTTTTGTTGGTAAACTATTGACACCAACGTGTAAATATCAGTACATTCTGAAATTCATATTGCACGTCCATCCTTTACAGCCTTATTATGTTTGTGTCAAAATAAATATAGCATCTATGCTGATGTTCTATGCTGAGTAATCCATTGAGTGGGATTTTTCGGCCAATGATTGTGTATACTTTCGTTATTGTGTTTGCTGCTGTGCCTCTCTTTAGCTTAACTTTTTGTTAGTTAATGAGGTGTTAACATCATTATCTCTGTCTAGGGAAACAGGAGAAGTTTCCAAAATGACATGTGGGCTTTCGACAGACAGCTGATATACCTCCCAGCGTCCTTAAGACCTAATCACATTGCTTTCATCCTCCAGAAGGTCATAAAATGTTAAACACTTCCACAGTTTATTATTTTTCATTCTGCTAAAGGTCGGTAGCAGAGTATGAATAATACTAACTGGGATTTAAATAAGGCATTTATAAACCAAAGATAAGTTAAATGGCAATGGACAGTTAATCACAGACAGTATTTAGTAAAGATCTGTTCCCTGTGAGTCCAATAACAAGTTTTCCTCCCTCTTCAGGGAATGGAGGATGAACTTCAGATCTTTCCTACCATCTATCTTACACAAGTATGAGTTTTCTTCAAAGACTTCAAAGAGCAGCCCAGAACATCCTCACATGAGTGATCTTCCTGAACCTGGCCCAGCTTATCCAGCCTCTGCTCAACCCTGCCTGACCTCACATGCCTTTTTCACACCAGCTGTCAGCACGCACACAAATGCCCCGCCAACTTGCTGACAGGGGTGTGTGTTCATGTGCGCCATGTTGATTTAGATGCGATGGAGAGAGCTAAACTCTCTCTTTCCATTTCATGGGTCACGGATGTCTCTCATCCGTGACCCATGAAATGGAAAGAGAGAGTTTAGCTCTCTCCATGGCCTGATGCTCTCTCCGTGGCCTGTAATCTAATCATCTTGAAGAGGCCTGCGTTTAAAAAAAAATTGGGACCTGTGACACAGCACAAATCAAACCCAACCAGACACTTCCTGTCTGAGTTAGTCAGGTAAGATAAAGGAGTTTATCTCTAGCATTACTGTAGCAAGTACAGTAGAGGTGTAATAATGAAGTTAATAATACGTGCAAGTGATTTCTGTTAACAATTTAGGTCTTCTTATATAGTGGAATCTTCTACTGTATTTGGCTACTAATTATAAACCTGTTACTGTTTATTTGTTAATACAGTGGTCTCAACTATAATGCTAACTATAAAGTTTTAATAATCATTCTAATTCTATTAGAATAGGAAAATACATATACCACAATTATAATGACACACAGAAGAACAATACTGTTTGAATCCCTCTTAGAAGGTTTTTAATTTTTTTTCAGCCGCTGAATGATAAAATCCTCTGAATCCATGCAACTTTAAAAAGTTTGAACATTTAATTTGGCAGTGAACAAACCAGCAGCACTTACTTATAATAAACTGAATGTTATTGTGCGTTTGTGTGGACATTAATATAGTTACAGTTATTATCTTTATAGTAATCATTCTTGGTGTAAACTGGCCTTTAGCTTGTAAATCAATACTGGTCACTCTTGTCCATTAAATTAATATTAACACAGTTGAAGCATTCAAGGATAATAAAAACAAAACACAGCAAAAGTAGTGGTTCATTCAACTCTGTGCAATATTCTAAATTTTCTCAAGTCATACCTTATGATAGCATTATTTGAAATTACATTTATTATCACAGCTTTTGAATAGTGCCAGATCATGGAGTTTAATATAAGAAGTAGATCTGATTTGAGGTTAACTATTCTAAGTTTCCAAAAAGACAAATGTAAATGCGCTATTGTAACCTACGTGATGACAGCAAGTAACCTGCATCCAATCAGCGACCATCAATGCAATCTACTTTGCATGCAGTGTTTTATTTTAATTTTTTTACTTTAAACTTTACAATAGTAATGTATGATTTGTGTTATGAATGTTTAGTCCTATAGCCTATAACTGTAATATCAGATCATGGTATTTCTGGTCTCTTTTTACAGAAACCTGCCAGATCTGCCTAGAGAAAATTGCAGTTTTTAAGGAATTCAATCTTGAATCCTCACACTGAGCAGTATGCAGGGAATGAAAGATAGATGAAACACTTAACTCTGAGGTTTGTCCTTCCATCAACAAATGCACTTGCACTATGCATTTTTATTTGTTCGTTTTTCTTTTTTTTTGGTAACCAGGTAATTTGTGTTTGAGATTTAATGCAAGCTGTTCCCTCTGTTAAAGCTATATCTTCAATGCTTGGATTCCATAGTGGTGGCTTGAAACGTGGGTAAAATTATGAGTATTACTTCACACTGTGGTTCTAAAGAAGGCAGTGACAGTTACTCGTCTGTCAAAAGCATATAAATCTTTGGTAGAGCACTTGATGACTGTGCAAACTGTGTCTTGTGGCACTAGAGCAGCCATTTTGGATCTTAGTCACATCCGATTTCATGATTGGACCATTGGAGGTAATGAAGGATGTGTGAAATCAGAGAAGGGCCTGCTCCATAAAGCCGGAGAGGGTCTGTCTTGTGGATAGGCCTTCCTGTTTGGTGGTTGTCTCACTACTGGCTCTGTGTCCTGTAAGTTAACAGTTTCTATCAGAAAAGAGGATGTTAGACCACAGGGGGGAAGTGTGAAAAGGAACTGTATCATTCAAAAAAAGTGAGGGAGGGGGATTCAAAAAGTGAAGCGCAAGCAGAGTTTAATCGCATGTAGAATTATTAAAAGACAGTAAATTGTGAAATTCAAGCCTAAATGATAACACACTTCCGCCTTATGGTTCCTTTGTATGTATTATGAAATATTACTTAGCCCATTCATGTACTGTATCATGCAATCAGGCTCTGAGGTTTCTGCAAGACTTCCCAAACCTGGTCCAACAAACCGATGAAGCAACTATTATTCATTGATAAACTCTATAATTCTCTTAAATTTTGAAAGTAACACTGCAGCTTTTACTTGTGAAACTTAGCATTATAACTGAGTGCTGTAAGTTTACAACGAGAAACATCATGTTACTGTAAAGACACAATTTTGCAGTACATTATCTGACTTATTTAGCTTGTATTTATTTTGATTTTCTAATCTGACTAAAGAGTATGAAACAAAAGGCCTCTTTTGACCCGCATTCAAACCATTTTCTTGACGCCTCAATATCCTTGGTATAAACAATATACAGTGGCATATATAGAAAAGAATCAACCCCTTTACAATAATCACATTTTGTTGCTTTGCAGCCTGAAATTAAGACAGACACAGTTTTTTGTTTTATCCACCTGTATTTACTGTATTTATGTTTTATCCAGCTGTAGTGCTACTTATAACATCCAAGTGAAAGATATAACACCAATATGTCAGGGGAAAAAAACAGAATCACTGAGTTGGAAAAAAGAATCACCCCCTCTTAAAATGACTTGTAAACTCAATCGGTTGTAGCTAATCACCTTCTCAATGGCACACAAAGCCATTTGACTTTCAATTGGGATCAGCTGTGGTTATTTTAATTAGCTCATCATGAAAAGATCTTTCCTGGAGCATTTCAGTCCTTAGTAGTGCAACTGAAGCAAACAATCAACTATGGATGGCAAAGCACTGTTCAAGGAGTCTTTAAAATTGGGTGGACTGTTTTCATGAAGTGGTGAATTCATCAGTGTCCTTTGTGGTTCTTAGAACTGTTTTATTATGACCCTGTTGTTAAAGTGTTAGTTCACCCAAAAATGAAAAATTGGCCCATAAATTACTCGCCATCAAGTCATTCTAGGTGTAAATTACTTTCTTCTTTCAAACGAATCCAATCCAATTATTATTGTAGTGGGTGGGTGTTTCTCTTTAGCAGTCCAAAACACGTTAAATAAAGCGTGTGCATCCGTAATGAAACGTGCCTCACACGGCTCCGGGGCATGAATAAAGACCTCCTGTAGCGAACCCATGCGTTTTCGTAAGAAAACATAAAATCCATATGTTCAATTTCAAACGCAATAAACCTTTTCTCTCACTTCTGCTGACTTCTTACACTGGAGTGCTTCCGACCGATGGACGTAGACTTATGTGTCGTGGTGCGGGCCTCTGAGATAATGCGAGGGGTTCGTCTCAATCACCCCGATCTTGTTACTCATATATCATGTATCACTAATCTGGTCCTGGCAGGGCAATTCCCTAGGATTTTCTTTTAGGTGGCTCACCACCAATTGATGTACACTATAATAAAATATTATTAATATAGTATATACAGTGGGTACGGAAAGTATTCAGACCCCCTTAAAATTTTTCACTCTTTGTTTATATTGCAGCCATTTGCTAAATCATTTAAGTTAATTTTTTTTCCTCATTAATGTACACACAGCCCCCCATATTGACAGAAAAACACAGAATTTGTTGACATTTTTGCAGATTTATAAAAAAAAACAAACTGAAATATCACATGGTCCTAAGTATTCAAACCCTTTGCTCAGTTTTTAGTAGAAGCACCCTTTTGATCTATACAGCCATGAGTCTTTTTGGGAAAGATTCAACAAGTTTTTCACACCTGGATTTGAGGGTCCTCTGCCATTCTTCCTTGCAGATCATCTCCAGTTCTGTCAGGTTGGATTGTAAACGTTGGTGGACAGCCATTTTTTTAGGTCTCTCCAGAGATGCTCAATTGGTTTTAAGTCAGGGCTCTGGCTGGGCCATTCAAAGAACAGTCACAGAGTTGTTGTGAAAACACTCCTTCGTTATTTTAGCTGTTTTGCTTAGTGTCCTTGTCTTGTTGAAGTGAACCATACGGCCCAGTCTGAGGTCCTGACCTCTGGGAGAAGGTTTTCGTCCCAGGATATCCTGACTTGACCGCATTCCATCTTTCCGCCTGATTGCAACCATTGATCCCTGTCCCTGCAGCTGAAAAAAAAACACCCCACAGCATGATGCTCGCCCCACCTTCTTCACTGTGGACGGTATTGGACAGTTGAGGAGCCAGTGCCCTGGTTTTTCCTCCACACTACCTCTTAGAATTAAGCCAAAAGTTCTATCTTGGTCTCAATCAGACCAGAGAATCTTATTTCAGAGGGTTTTTTTAGCAAACTCCATGCGGGCTTTCATGTGTCTTGCACTGAGGAAAGGCTTCCATCGGGCCACTCTGCCATAAAACCCCGACTAGTGGAGGGCTGCAGTGATGTTGACTTTCTACAACTTTCTCCCATCTCCCGACTGCTTCTCTGGAGCTCAGCCACAGTGATCTATCATTAGTGGTCATCAAGGCTCTTCTCCCCCGATAGCTCATTTTGGCCGGACGGCCAGCTCTAGGAAAAGTTCTAGTCATCCCAAACGTCTTCCATTTAAGAATTATGGAGGCCACTGTGCTCCTAGGAACCTTAAGTGCAGCAGAAGTTTTTTTTGTAACCTTGGCCAGATCTATGCCTTGCCACAATTCTGGACTCTGAGCTCTTCATGCCATTTCCTTTAACCTCACGATCTTCCGATCTTGCTCTGACATGCACTGTGAGCTGTAGGTCTTATATAGACAGGTGTGTGGCATTCATAATCAAGTCCAATCAGTATAATCAAAAACAGCTGGACTCAAATGAAGGTGTAGAACCATCTCAGGATGATCATAAGAAATGGACAGCACCTGAGTTAAATATATGATTGTCACAGCAAAGGGTCTGAATACTTAAGTGATATTTGATATTTCAGTTTTTCTTTTTTAAATAAATCTGCAAAAATGTCAACAATTCTTTTTTCTGTCAATATTGGGTGCTGTGTGTACATTAATGAGAAAAAAAATTTAACTTAATTATTTTAGCAAATGGCTGCCATATAACAATAGTGAAAAATTAAAGGGGGTCTGAATACTTTCCGTACCCCTTTATATATATACCCACAGTGTTTTGAGTTTACAGATTACAAATGACCATCATTTTAAATGTAATGTATAAAAGTAATGTAACTGATTACATTTGATTACTTTTCTAAATTTTTTAACAAATGTTTTCAAATGTTAATCACAGCCACCACAAAATTAGACTTTAACACCTCTTTTTACTTTGAGATCATTCAGATTAAATACAGATTTAAATTCATAAGATAAAATTTTACTACTATGATACTGTTTTTTGGAATCACAATCTTTGCATCGATATGACGGAAAACTGGCAGCTAACAATGCCGCTTTTAGGAACAAACATTAAGTTAAAAAAAATACAACATATACAAAACCCAATAAAACATTTTATTTGAACCATTTATGTTCCCTAAACTCCCGAAACATTGGTTCCTCTATTTTAAAGCAATCCCTGCAATCTGAACAAATCATCAATCTTTATTGTGTGAATATTCATTAAACCCCCTTTGGTATGTTTGAACATTTTCATAAGTACCTGTATTTAATTACACCACCTTTTTCCTCAACATACTGTAACTAATTACAGTTACATTATTTTGTAATTAAATTACGTATTCCATTTACATGTAGACTAAGTTACTCCTCCAACCTTTTATATATATATATATTAGAATATATATAGGTATATATACAGTGGGTTACGGAAGTATTCAGACCCCCTTAAATTTTTTTCCTCATTTGTTAATTCCGTCCAGTTTGCTAAAATCAATTTGTTACTTTTTTTTTGCCTCATTAATGTACACACAGCACCCCATATTGACAGAAAAACACATAATTTTTGCATTTTTGCAGATTTTATTAAAAAAGAAAAACTGAAATATCACATGGTCCTAGTATTCAGACCCTTTGCTCAGTATTTAAAAGCACCCTTTTGATCTAATAAAGCCATGAGTCTTTTTGGAAAAGATGCAACAAGTTTTCACACCTGGATTTGGGGATCCTCTGCCATTCCTCCTTGCAGATCCTCTCAGTTCTGTCAGGTTGGATGGTAAACTTTGGTGGACAGTCATTTTTAGGTCTCTCCAGAGATGCTTAATTTGGTTTAAGTCAGGGCTCTGGCTGGGCTTTTCAAGAACAGTCACAGAGTTGTTGTTGTGAAGCCACTCCTTCGTTTTTTTAGCTGTGTGCTTAGGGTCATTGACTTGTTGGAAGGTAAACCTTCAGCCCAATCTGAGGTCCTGAGCACTCTGGAAAAGTTTTCGTCCAGGATATCCCTGTACTTGGCCTCATTCATCTTTCCCTCGATTGCAACCTGTCTTCCTGTCCCTGCAGCTGAAAAACACCAACACAGCATGATGCTGCCACCACCATGCTTCACTGTTGGTACTGTATTGGACAGGTGATGAGCAGGTGCCTGGTTTTCTCCACACATACAGATTAGAATTAAGTCCAAAAAGTTCTATCTTTGTCTCATCCGACCAGAGAATCTTATTTCTCACCATCTTGGAGTCCTTCTGGTGTTTTTTTAGCAAACTCCATGCGTGCTTTCATGTTTCTTGCACTGAGGAGATGCTTCCGTCGGGCCACTCTGCCATAAAGCCCCGACTGGTGGAGGGCTTCAGTGATGGTTGACTTTCTACAACTTCTCCCATCTCCCGCCTGCATCTCTGGAGCTCAGCCCCAGTGATCTTTGGGTTCTTCTTTACCGCTCTCGCCAAGGCTCTTCTCCCCCGATGGCTCTTCTCCCCCGATAGCTCAGTTTCTAGGAAGGGTTCTGGTCGTCCCAAAACGTCTTCCATTTATGGATTATGGAGGTCACTGTGCTCTTAGGAACCTTAAGTGCACAGAAAAGTTTTGGGGAACCGGGCCAGACTGTGCCTGGCCACACGTCTGGTCTCGGAGCGCGGCAGGCGTGTCCTTTGACCGCATGAGTCGCCATTTTGCTCGGACCGACACTGTGAGCTGGAAGGGCCTGAGAGAGACGGGGGTGGCGGTCCGCCTCAGGCCCAGCAGGATAATCAAACACAGCGTGACTCAAAGGGAAGGGGGAACCATCTCCAGGCGGAGCGAAGAAAGGACATCCCCGGAGTGTAAATATATGAGGTCCACAGTAAAGGGGCTGAATCCGTAGGACCAGGGGTATGGCAGGGGGTGCTGTGGTGAATAAATTCGGCGAAAATGGCACCAAGGCGGGGGGGTGCCGGCATAGGGGGTGTGGGGGGGTACAGTAGAGGGAAAAAAAGGAAGGAAAGGCGGTACAAATGCGGCAATTAGAACAAGAGGGAAAAAGTTAAGGGTGCGAAGACTGTCCGACCCACTGGATAGAGGCGATACCGGTAGATAGGTGGTAACGAATAGGGGGGGGAGACGAAACGAGATACCAAAACGTGCAGGATTTCCACTGTGAGTTGCAGAGATATGATAACAGATAACGGGAACAGCCGAAGACAAGGCCCGGCATGAGCGCGCACACACACACCTGGGTACGGGGGTGGTGCAGGGCGAGTACAACCCTCTGGCCTGAGCTCAAGTATGCAAACCGCGGGGCACAGGCACGGAAAGATGGGAGGATCATTGAAAGTAAAAGTGGGAAAGGAAAAGGCAACAAGGATGCCTGCAGAGGGGCTGCAGGGTGCCGGGAGGAAACAGCTGTGGTGGGAGGAGGGGACGCAGCAAACGGAGAGGGCTGCACGAGAGGGGGAACCGATTAGCTCCCCGGTGAGATGGGGGGAAACGGGGTGTAGACCAAAGACACAAACGCACAGATGCAGATAGGAATAAAACAAAGCCCCCCTGGAAAAAAATCGAGAAACACACAACCGGGGCCGCGGTTTAGAGCCTGCCCGCCTCATCTGCGATTGAAGAAGTCTCTGTAAGACGGGGAGGAGCCAAGTCCTGTGCGCCGGGTTGCATATGAAATGGTAAGGGACCTGAGGCGAGCATGGATATTCGTGATAGTTTATGAGCTATATCGCAATTTTTTGGGTGGCCTGAGTAGTCATTTTATGGGGGCTATAGCCTCCCTAAAATGGCCTAGCGACGCCCATGGTCACTGGTAAACCCCTGACTCACTGCACGTTGGACAGTGATCACTCGAAATTCCCTGAAGGATTAACCGCCCCCACAACCCCCCCCACCCTACCCCCCAACAGCGTCAATGGACAACATAGTAGAACGTCATCACTGGAGTTAATAAACAACAGGCAGGACCAATCTCTTTTTAATATTATTTTTATTCTCTTTAAACTCATTGTTCTGTTACATGTTCTTACAACATTTCAGCCGAATATTAATTATAAATGATAATTAGATGTGTTCATTACCTGTCTAGCGATGTGTGTTTATGTTGAAATATACTAAAAAACAGTCCGTCTTTTCAAATCTTCTATCGCGTGTCATTATATTTATCGAGTTGCCTCGTGTGGTTTATCTTTCGCGGTTCAGAAATGTGACATTATTTCCAGTAAGGGAGCATAGTTAGCTCCGATGCTCCCTAGTTTTAATGGTGCATTGTGGGACTTTTCAGGGAGCAAACGTTCCAGTGAAGGATTTCGCGATTGAGACAGCCCTTAAAATGGCCGCCTCCCTGATCATGCCCTTTACTACGGAACCCAGGGAGCTGATTGAGACGCACCACTAGTCTCACGAGTTTGTTTACAAGGAGAAAAAGAAGCAAAGTTTCCTTACTTTAGCAAGGAAAACCAGTCTCCTCTTGGCTTATATTGAAATCCTCCGACATTGTTCTTTACAATTCTTTGTTTTGTACTTCTAATTCATGACCGGCATTTAGCTTTGTTCTCTCTCCGCGTTCGTTACTAATCACACAACGCCGACGTCCTACATCATCCTCCCGGAGCTGCTTCCCTAATGAACAGATACGGAAGTGATAGAAAAGTGTTTAGTATGTTTGAAATATGGATATTTTTCTTACAAAAACGCATGGATTCACTACAGGAGGCCTTTATTCACCCCCTGGAGCCGTGTGAGGCACGTTTTATTATGGACACACACACTTTATTTAACGTGTTTTGGACTGTTGCACAGAAACACCCGCTCACTGCAAGTGATAAGCCTTAGAAGTGCCAGGATCAATTTTGAACATAACGCTGATGTATCCGTCTGAAAGCGAAAGTCCCAGATACCACTTTAGGATGGCTTTTGAGGAGAGTAAAGAGCCTGCTAATTTTCATTTTAGGAACTAACCCTTTAACTTGAGGTTTTAAAGTTATGCAGGGTAATATATGTTTCAAGTAATTTAAAAATGTTTAATTTCATGCCCAATTTTGGTAAATCAAAATACACTGGGATACAAAATATACACTGTTTCATGACATTTCTTTCATGAAAATTTCAAAAGTTATATATTAAATAAATTTTGACCTGTTTTTCAAGATTAAGAAGTGTCAAATTATTATTATTTTTTTTGTAAAATAATAGGTGAATTAAGTTATGCATTATACAACACTTTATGCACTTTAATATTGTTTAAAGCTTATGAAGTTAATGAATAGTTTAAATTTAAAATTCAGCTGTCAGTCATTATTTTTCATTAATATTATAGCATACACACATTAAAGTAGTTTACTGTAAAAAAAAAAAAAATACAGCAATTTCAAAATTAGTGTAATCAGAAAATACAGGAAATTGTTGTAAATTAAATTACAGCAATGCTACTGTAAAAAAAATTACAGTAGCTGGCTGGCAACCCTGCTGCCAGTATTTTACTGTAATCTATTATTAAGAAGTGGAAAGTATTTGATACAACACAGACCCTCCCTGGATCAGGACATCCCTCTATGAATGAGCCAAGAGGAAACTGGTCAGAGAGGCTACCAAGAGGCCTACAGCAACTCTGAAGCAGTTGCAGGAATTTATGACAAAGAGTGGTTATTGTGTGCATGTGACAACAAATTCTCCACAAATGTGGCTTGTATGGGAGGGTTGCAAGAAAAAAGCCACTCCTCAAGAAAAGCCACATGCAGTAATGGCTGAGCTTTGCCAAAACGCACATTGAAGATGCTGAGGCAGATGAGACTAAAATGGAATTATTTGGCCTCTATACCAAACGATATTTCTGGTGGAAATCCAATACAGCTCAGCATTCAAATAACAGCATTCCTGCAGTAAAGCATGGAGGTGGTAATATCCTGTTATGAGGGTGTTTCTCTGCAGCAGGGACTAGGGCATTTGTCAGGATAGAAGGAAAAATGGATCTGCTGCCCTCTGCCAGGAACTTGTCGATGGGAAGAAGGTTTACTTTCAAACATGACAATGGCCCAAAGCACACAGCAAAACTGACCACTCAGTGGTTGAAGGAGAAAAGGTGAATGTCCTTGCATGGCCTAGCCAGAGCCCAGACTTAAACCCCATTGAAAATATGTGGAATGACTTGAAGACTGCAGTCGTCAAAAGGTCAACATCCAATTTAACTGACCTTGAGCAGTTCTGCAAAGAAGAGTGGGCAAAATATTGCAAAGTCTAGATGTGCAAAATTAGTAGAGACATATCCCAACAGACTAAAGGCTGCAATTAAAGCAAAAGGTGGTTCAACAAAATACTGACACAAGGGGGTGATCCTTTTTTCCAACTCAGTGATTCTGTTTTTTTATTATTATTATATTTTTTTTTCTGACATGTTTGTGTTATATCTTTCACTTAGATGTTATAAGTTGGACTGAGTAAAGCTGGATAAAACAAAAACTTTGTCCATCTTCATTTCAGGCTGCAAAGCAACAAAATGTGATTATTGTAAAGGGGGTAATTCTTTTCTATAACCACTGTAGGCCTACCTCAGTCCACAAAGTTTTTAGCATGAAATGTGTATCAATTGCACTCTGGAAGGTTTCTGTGAATTTTTATTCATGGCACTATACACTTTTAATGTATAAGAGACAATTAACAGTCTACTGGTTATTATTGTTGCAATGCAAAGGGGTCTTTCCACCTCCATGAGTTTATTTAGCGATTTTGAACTTGCTGATTGGATGCACTACCATTCAAAAGTTTAGATTCTGCTTAATACACAGGTATTTACCAAATTGATTATTTAACTTGAACGGAGATATACTAAAATACTGAATGATTCAGCAGTGTAGGAAATCATCTGCTTGGGATGACGGTCAATTATATAGTTAGTGCTTCAAAAAAAAAAAAGACCAATCAGAAGCAGGTATCATATTATTTTCATGTGAGAAGTTATCATAGGTCACGTCAAGCATTGGCTGGACTACGTTGGCTAAAGTAAGGGCCAGTGCTGCATGTAAGATGCACTTCACTGTCATTGTTTTTTAATTTTTTTTATGTATATTCATGTTAACATCTTAAGATTATGATTAAGCTCCCCACATATACATGTTTACCTAAATATACATTTAGAGCCTGCAGGTGGAGTAGTCGCACCAACTTTGTTCATTTTCTTTCCCTTTACTTTTTCTATATATTTCTCTCTGTCTCTCTCTGGTCTAAAGGGAGTCAGGAGTCTGGAAAACACTGATTCAGTGCTTACACATACATTCAGTCACTCAGCTAAATAACACACAAACGCGACTGATGCTTTACACACACACACCAGTGTCAAATCTCCGCAAGTCACATTGGGACTCATAACACAGCACTAATATTCTGTCATTTACATTATAGTGCCAGTTGCCATGAGATCTTTCCTCACTTGGCCTCATGCGATATTATATCTTAAACAGTTTCATTACCGCTGCTAAAACAACCATGTGTGAAATATAGGATGGATGAATAATAAAATAGTGTGGACAGCTGACTGTTTGTTGAGGTATTGCTGAGGTAGTTGTGTATGTGAGCAGTGTTATATTTAAAATTATCAATGTGAGTTTGCTGTCTGAGTGTAGTCCAATTCCAATTATTTAATTTTTAAATTTTTATTGTTTAATTAATTATTAGATTTTCATCATTTCCCAAACCACCTGCATGTTCCTCATGAACCCTAAGATGGGAAACCCTGATCTAATAAATTGGAATGAAGTCAAATAGAGCCAAATCAAATCAGAATTAGTGTATGCTGGCCCTTACATTTTTAATTTAATTTTTATCTTATTTAATTTTTATTTAATTTTATTTTTGGAGGCTTGTTATCATGAAAATATCAAACTAATTTATCTTTGGCACACCTCTTGTGATTGGGAAAATGAAAGTGAGTGTGGAAAAGTCTAGAAAAGTCAGAAATATAAATGGCAAAGCAAGCTAAATTGTAGATAAATTTAATCAGATAAATTGTAAAACTTTTCACTTTTGAAAGAAAAACAACTAAGGCACCTTTTATAGTGGTAGACTAGTTTCTTCTAATGCTGCATCTCAGCCACACCTCATCCCTGCATCTCTCTCTCACACACACACACACACACACACACAGCAGCAGTGAGCATGAATAATGCAGTCAATGCTGCGTCAACACGTTCTTCGCATGTTTTATTCATTATTGCCTGTGATGTCGTAGGTCTCCGTCATAATGTTGATTTTGTCTGAGCCTTATCGCTATATGCCTCTTCAGAGATGATTAGTTTGACCTCAGAGTCCCTTTGCATCCATCTCCAGGGAGATTCGATGTGTCTGTAGTGTCCGTTTCAGCTTGAAGGATCAGAGGCTTGAGAGGGTAGAGGAGTCACGCATGTACAGTATTTGTACAGCAAAGCTTAAAATCAATATCTGCTGTCACTCCTCCCAAAGTCTTACACATCCATTGTTTCCATGAATGTTTATTTATTAATTTGGGCTAAATTAATAAATAATCATGCTTAAAGCTACCAATAGTGTTGTGCTCGCAAATCAATTTAACGTAATATATTCCATAGAATTCTGCAGGTTTTCTTTCACAAATGGCGCCTAGTCATGTAGTTTTATCTGTCAGTGGGTACTGAAATCAAGAAAAGAGATTGTGACAAACTAGATTTGTTTTTCCTAAGGAAAATGGCTCTTGCCTGTCTAAAAGTAGCTGCAATATTATTTATTTGAGGTATGATAATATTCAAAGTCTGTTCACATCCTAAATATGAGCAATTAGCAATTACTACAAATAAATAATCTGGAGTATATTTGAAGAAAAAAACCCTGAAAGTAAAAGTAAAAAACTAAACAATAATAAAGAAATTATTTCTTGATCTTGTAGTTGCGACTTTATTTCTTATAGTTTATGACTTTATATGACAAAATGTGATTTTATATCTCACAACGTGACTTCTTACTTTACAGCTGAGACTTTTTTCTGTTATTGATTTGATTTTATGTAACTGTGTGTTTATATTTTACAATAGTGACTTTTTACATCTTGCCATTGCAACTTTTTTTTATCTTAAAATAAATTTTTTTTTTTCAAACTTTCTTACAAATTGCCTTTTATACCTGAGGCACAAACAGGTTGAATGCTAAAGAAGAATCATCATAACATGCCTGCATTCAGTTGACCACCTGTAAACTAACAACCATCTGCGGCTTAATATTTTGTACACTCGGCTTCTGCATGACTGGTTTCAAAACACACACTCTTCCTTGTTTAAAAACAGAACACAATTTCCAATGGCACTGTTTAAATTAAAAGGTTGACAATGCAGATTTATCACATGACAGTTTATCTATCCCATCATGCATTGTGCCGCACCTTTCTCTGTACTGTGTGATTAATGTTGATATACATGAGTTCACATCAATAGTGCAGCAACAGGTGTCTAGACTTTGGTGTGTGAGCATGTACACATGCACACAAAGATGAGAGATGCTCCCTTACACGCAATCACCCCGAGTGCTCTGCCTGATCTCGTTTAAATGACGACAGCCGTGTAGCTATTTTGCATTATGTAACACGCATGTCGTTTGTTTATACACAACAAATGCTGCCAACGATCCTTGACCTCCACACTTAACCGACGCAGTGGAGAAACAAACAAACAAAAGAAAATCAGGAACATCTAAACACGTACAAAACGCCACAGTGTATTTTCTGTTTCGAATAATCAAAAGTGTTTAAAAAATGTCAAAGGTTAGAGACCAGTTCAAATTATATCAGGTATTCCCAAACGTTTTTGCCAGCCAAACCCTTTTGATACAAAAGATTTTAGTAATTTAACACATTTGCATGTTCTCTTTCGGTTAATGGTCACATGATGTGCAGAGAAACAAATAAAATGTTTTCTTATATTTATTTGTTATAAAAACATGGCTGACATTACTGACATTATATACATACAGTATATAATATATTTGTTGACTTATAATTTATCAATATTTATAAAATGTGTTATTATACTATCTCGCTCCCATAAATATATATAACAATATATAAAATACACAATATATATATATATATTATATAGAAGTATATATATAGATATATATATATATATAATATACAGTTTTTTCTATAATGTGTAAAATGCCAAGTTGTTGGGGTGCACTTAATATGGTTTTAAACATACTGTATACATCGTTTTATATATTGAAAATAAGGTGAAAACTTGAAAAAAATCATGAAATGAATGCTTTAATAAATTAAGAATTTTATCTGTATAAAAATAAAAAAAATGTTATTCAAATTATATTAACATTACATCTTGATCATTAGGATCATTATATCTTGAGGTTTGGCTTTTAAAGGATCTGTTTTTTGGTCTGATATTGGTCTTGGTCGGGGTGTTATGGGCCTTCTTAAAGGGTCTGGTGAGCAATTTTGCTAGAGACTGCATCTTTTCACAGCTGGCATCTGTACTGGCACCTGCCTGGTAGTGCTCAGTTTGTACATGAGTCAGTAGTCATTATTCACCTCAGATCATAACATTGCTTCAATGAAAGTGTGAATGACTTGCTTTCTTACTAGAGCATGAGTCTCTACACTCAGCTGTCATTTGGCCTACTGTAAACTCTCAACTCTGACCTACATGTCTTAAATGTGCATGGCGTGCTAGAGTTAGACTGGTGGTGTTGATGTTGTTTGTAAAGCTGGAAACATGAACAAAGGGAATATAAGTCACGAATGAGGTATGTTTGTATTGATAACAAATGAGGGTTAATGGAACCACAAAGCTACAAGGGTTAAAACTCATGGAAGCAGAAAGTCTGTGTTTACGATACAAACATAATCAGTGAATCAGACATTAGATATTTTAGTACTTACTTTATTTTAGTAATGAGTAATTTATACGTTTATTTGACAACAGTAGTGACAGAGCATGTTTTTATCGATGTGTGAGTGGATTGTCAAATTAGGGAGAGGAGCATTGAAAAGAAGGAAAGGAGAAAGGGGCGAGCAGATAAAGCGGTAAATGCAGATCAACAAAGCCACCTGCTGAAAAAGATTCTCTGATTGGTTTTGAGTCATATTTTCTGGGTTACACACTCTGTTTGAAAGACATAATCACTTTACCAACCCTCCATTCAGGGTCAGTCAGAGCCCAGTGTTATTTACAATAACACAACCATGTGTAATTTCACACAGGATCGCTTACGAGGAATTAATTCGCAGTGTTGTACTGTAAATAGCTTGTGGCCGTGGTTTTATAAAATATTTTTCTGTGATAATCAGCAGCATGCCACAGATACTGTTGATAATTTGAACTGTTAAGTAGGTATTTCAAACACAAGAAAAGCTTTTTTTGTACTTTTGGATAGAAGCTGAAATGTAAAATATGGATAAAATAAAACACTGGTGCCAGGAATCATAATTAAACTAAACGAGGACAGGAAAAAGTCCATATAAGGAAAAACATGCAGAACTACGGGGGAAAAATGGGTCCAAAAGTCTGACATTACTCCCCCCTCCCGGAAGGTGCGTCCTCGCACCATAGAACAACAGAGGGGGAAAATGGCTGGGAACTAAGGAGGAGGCTCAGGAGGAGGACGGATGTCCGGGAGGGGGCCGGCAGACAAAGTCCAGGGAGGAGACGATGGAGGGGGAAGCCAGGGAGGAAACAGGAGGGATCCGGAGCAGGAGGAGCCAAGCAGGACCCAGGCCACAGCCAATGATGGCGACCCACGGTGGAGCCGACGGAGGGAGGAGCCAATGGAGGAGGAATGGCCGCCGACTCCAGGGGGCCGACCAACGGCGGCGGAGGAGCCCGAGGCGGAGAATCCCGGCGTCGTGGCGGAGCCAGAGCGACTGAGGACCAAGGTGGAGCTGGCGGGAGGAAGAAGCCCAACGGAGCGACGAGGTGCAGCCGGAGGAGTGGAGTCCCGAGGCGAAGGATGGTCGACGACAGACTAAGGCGGAGCCGGAGGGACAAGGGAGCCCGGTGGAGCTGGTGGATCGACAGGTGACGGAGGAGGCGAGGGAGCTAGGATCCGAGGTGGAGCCGCTGGGTCTACGGGACGAGGCGTTGTCCGGTCCTTGGAAGCTGGAGGCGGAGGTGAGGGATACTCCAACCCCGGCGACGCTGGAGGATGGCAGTCCTGCGGAGCTCGCAACGTGATGATGGTGGGCTGAGGGCGAGCAGAGGGGCTGGCAGACGACAGCAGTGGAGGAGGCAGGAGCAGGTGGGAGAGCTGGCATTTGTGAGTCTCCGGGCATTCAGGGCTATCGGGATCCCCTCTAGACTGAACACGGGAACAGGATGACGCTCTGGAGGAGCAGACACTTGTGGGCGCTTTCGAGGCGCGGGCACTGGAGGGCGCTTTCGAGGAGCGGGTAGCTGGTGGTGCTAGCTAACAGCCAGAACAGTCTTGTACGAGAGATCTGTCCCCCTGCTCCAGCAGGAGGAGGAGGGATTCCGGGCGGGTGAACGGAAAAACAGGCTTTTAATCCATGGAACAATGGGTACATCAATACTGTGGACAGCAGGAAACACATGAACATAACAAGTAGAACGTAAAGGCAAGGACTTAAATACTGGGGATAATTAACAAACACAGGTGCCAGGAATCATAATTAAACTAAACGAGGACAGGAAAAAGACCGTATAAGGAAAACCAGGAACAAAGACAGGGGCAAAACACAACAAAATAGATCCATGATCCTGACAATATCTCGTTCAGACACAGACTGTAACTAACCCGAAACATGGCATATCACAATCTGTAACAAAGCAGGTGAGAGGCAATGATCATGTTTATATCACAGATGTAAAACCTTTTGTTGTAGTGTTTTTCGAGGCAGTAAATTTTGATGTTTTATGGGACAGATATGAAGGTCCAATTTGAATTTGGGTCTGTTTCTTATACACATGGAAACATATGGACATTCTGACAATTTGCACAGCACACAAATAAAATGGACTATATTTATTATCCTTTAAGATGCATTTGTGTTATGTACTATATATACTGTAATCCTTTGAAACGAGCCAACAGCGTTAAATAAATATGATTAAAAACATAATCTCAATTATCATAAATGCAATAGAATCAACTGATTAATTCCATGAATTAAATATTAATAGAATAATTAAGCATTCATTCATTAAGCATTTGTATGACTATAAATTATTTACGTTTTAGATGCTGTCAATACATCAGAATTGTGTTTTAGAGACAATGTAAATGTATGTGGGAAAACCATATTTTTGGTTTATATGTATGTAAAAATAAATGCAAATAGTTATGAGATCTTGTTGAAAATATTGAGATGATGTTGTATCATAAACCTTTTTCATGTTGATTTAAAACTCTTCTTCGTTTGTGAACACGATGGCTCCGTTACCTCTCATACTTATAGAAAGTATTTATCTTTGTCCAGCCATTGTAAAAAACAAACAAAAAAACATAATTTTCTTTCTGCCTTTGTGGGGCATGAAGAGGCCTCCATCATTGCTCTCATTGCACATGAACCTCAAGTGCTCCCCATGAGAAAGTTTGAACACTCAAATATGTCACAGTCTCTTTGAAACCGAGCAATGAAGGATCTCCTTGTGCTTTTAACGTTCTTCAGGCAGGTCGGACAGAAACAACACTGGGCTGTTTTCTTTGAAGGAATTCTTTACCTGAGTCAGTAGTTTCCAAGGCAGCCGAGATATCACCCGTGGCATGAGTAGATGGAGGACAGATACTTAGTCTGAATAATACAGCATTTCATTTCAGCTTGTTATCTGGCATTATGAATGAGTGTGCATTAGTCTGGAGGGTTGGGTCCTGAACAGAGCTGCTAAGATGAATCATGAGTCTCAACAGAGTGTCTTCTAAAAGCTGTTGTGTCTATTTGCATAACATACATAATTCATTAGAGTGAATTTGCTCCCAAAAGGGCAAACATTTATTAATCATTGAATGACTGAAAGAATAAACAGAGGAATACATTCAGTATATATATTTTATTCCAGTGAAGATTTTTCAGTGTGTGCATTTGTGAAAATCCATTTTGTGTAGGCACAAGCTATTGAACAGTTCATTAGGATAGTATAATAGTTTGTATTAATATTTTTATTTTTTATTTTTAAAGTTTTAAAAGTGAAAGTGAAGTGATGTGTGGCCAAGTATGGTGTCACGAATTCGGTCTATGAACTTTCGTTCACTCACCACCCGCTCAAATACTGGCTCTCACACTACACAGACTGTTACACTATACCCTGGACTACATTTCCCATCATCCATTGCACTGATTGCACACAGCTGTAAACAATCACACGCTCACCTGAAAGCTATTACACACAATATATAACATCCACCCAGATCCTGCTCAAGTCGGCGAGTATTGTCTGCGTTTATTACTCTCCTAGTGATAGCACTTTATGGAGCCGGTTCCAGTTTTGCTAGTTTAGTCATAGTAGCCTTGCTGTTTTACTGGGTTCAGATTCTGACGGGTTTCAGGTACCCTTTTGTATTGCTGTTTCGAACTCTTTTTGCCCCGGCCGGGATTATTTTGTACCTGGCTTATCTCTCTTTGCCTTGCCCTGGTGGATATTGTTCACCGTCGATTGACCCACCGTTTACTAGACTGCTCTTGTGTTTTACCCGTACCATACCTGTTCGCTGGTATTTCGACCCTGTTTGTGTTTGTGACCACGTCTTTTAAGAAAAGCTGGGCACATGGAATCTGATGTCTCATGTTCTGAGGTTAACTCAGTAACATATGGTGACTCGTTTTACTCGGAAGTTGTGCTACGAATTTAAACCCATCAAGTGCACACGCACACCATGAACACACGCCAGAGCAATGGGCAGCATATAACCGCGGCGAAATATGGCTTACTCTTGATTTTTAATTTTTGTTATTTTATTATATTAAGTTAAACTAAATAAAAATGAAAAACAGTTATTTCAAACACTCTATTACTCTATTTCATGTCTGTATAGGTTTATTTTATTTTAAGCAACTGAGGAAGTGGAAGTTCACAGTGGGTAAAAAAGTCATATATTTAAAATGCATTTATTTCATACTAAGTATAGTTCAAATCTATTAACATACTTACTGACATACATAATAGTAAGTGATTAGTAAGATGGCGCCGCACACGGCCGCCTCAGTGCTTGGCTCTCCAGTGTTTGTACTGTCTTTGTTAGTTTTTTCCTGTTTTTTGTTTCTCAAACACGGTCAGTTTTACCAGGGATGAACTGCTGAACATTCGGCAGAACACACCACAGAATCTTCTACCGGATTTTGATTATTCAGACGTTTTGCTGAATGTTGTAGATGGCGGAGCAGCAGCGCTGATCAAACTCTTCAGGACAAGCA
The DNA here is from genome assembly GCA_018155175.1 of Sinocyclocheilus anophthalmus. Taxonomy (NCBI): domain Eukaryota; kingdom Metazoa; phylum Chordata; class Actinopteri; order Cypriniformes; family Cyprinidae; genus Sinocyclocheilus; species Sinocyclocheilus anophthalmus. Next base: position 73,395 of record JADLZN010011973.1, on the reverse strand, counting down.
GACGGGGGAAGAGAGCCAGCATGCTCGTGAAGCTCAGGCAGTGTGGATTTCGAATGCCGTTGCCTAGCATCCATCTGGCGAATCTCCGCTCTCTACCCAACAAAACGGACGAACTTCTTCTGCTCTCCCGGACAAACAAGGATTTTTCAAACTCTGCTGCTCTGTGTTTCACGGAAACCTGGCTGAATGACGCCATTCTGGACAGCGCGTTACATCTGCCCGGCTTTCAGCTGTTTAGAGCAGAGCTGCGCCGCAGAATCAACGGTGGATAAGGAAATGCGTCGGTGGCGGGCGGGGACTGTTTTTTACATCAACGAAAGGTGGGTATAAAGATGTACAGCGGTAAAGAAGAGAGTTGTCCCGATCTAGAATGCGCGATTCTGTTAACTGCACGCCGTTCTATTTGCACGCGGGAGTTTGCTCATTCATTCTTGTGAGTGTTTACATTCCTCCGCAAGCACACGTGAGCTCAGCTTTACAGAAACTCGCTGATCAGATCACAGACACAGAACAACAACACCCGGACTCTGTTATAATCATTCTTGGGGACTTTAATAAAGCAAATCTTTCCCGTGAACTGCCACGCTACAGAGAGCATGTTACATGTCCCACCAGAGACAGTAATATATTGTATCACTGTTACACCACAATAAAGGATCCATATCGCTCCATCCCACAGGCAGCTATGGGGCTCTCCTGATCACTGTTTAGTTCATCTAATACGACCTACAGGCAGAAACTGAAATCAACTAAACCTGTATTAAGGACTGTAAAAAGATGGACTAATGAAGCAGAGCAGGATTTACAACCTTGTTTTGACCTCACTGATTGGAGTGTTTTTGAAGCTGCTGCCACCGATCTGGATGAGCTCACAGACTGAAACATCTTATATGTACATTCCTACCAGGACTCATTTAACCTACAACAACGACAAACCATGGTTCACTGCAAAACTCAGACAGCTCAATCAGGCTAAATAAGATGCTCGCAGGAATGGGGACAGATTATTGTAAACAGGCCAACTACACACTGGAAAAGGAGATCAGAGTGGCCAAGAGGAATTATTCTGAAAGCTAAAGAAACCAAATTATTTTCCAGGGATCTGCGTCAGTGTGGAAAAGTCTAAAAGAAATCACCAATTACAGGACACCATCCCCCAGCACTGTGGAGAATCAACAACTGGCAGACGATCTGAACGAGTTTTATTGCAGGTTTGAAAAAACACCATTCACACCTCCTGCAACCCCCCTCTCCCCCATCCAGCACTCCAGATCAGTGACGATGACATGCGTCAGGTCTTCAGAAAGAACAAGAGAAAAAAAGCACCAGGCCCAGACGGTGTGACACCAGCCTGTCTGAAAACCTGTGCTGACCAGCTGGCCCCCATCTTCACACAGATCTTCAACAGATCACTAGAGCTGTGCGAAGTCCCTTCATGCTTCAAACGCTCCACCTTCATCCCCGTCCCAAAGAAACCCAAAAATTACTGGACTTAATGACTACAGAACCTGTGGCTCTAACGTCTGTGGTCAAGAAGTCTTTTGAAAGACTGGTGCTGGCCTACCTGAAGGACATCACTGGACCCTTACTGGACCCCCTGAAGTTTGCCTACAGAGCAAACAGGTCTGTGGATGATACAGTCAACATGGGACTGCATTATTTTCTGCAACATCTAGACAGACCAGGGACTTACAGTGGGGCAAAAAAGTATTTAGTCAGCCACCAATTGTGCAAGTTCTCCCACTTAAAAAGATGAGAGAGGCCTGTAATTTTCATCATAGGTAGACCTAAACTATGAGAGACAAAATGAGAAAAAAAATCCAGAAATCACATTGTAGGATTTTTAAAGAATTATTTGGTAAATTCCTCGGTAAAATAAGTTTTTGGTCACTTACAAACAAGCAAGATGTCTGGCTCTCATAGACCTGTAACTTCTTCTTTAAGAGGATCCTCTGTCCTCCACTCGTTACCTGTAATAATGGAATCTGTTTGAACTCGTTATCCGTATAAAAGACACCTGTCCACAACATCAAACAGTCACACTCCAAACTCCACTATGGCCAAGACTAAAGAGCTGTCAAAGGACCCCAGAAACAAAATTGTAGACCTGCACAAGACTGAATCTGCAATAGGTAAGCAACTTGGTGTGAAGAAATCAACTGTGGCAGCAATTATTAGAAAATAGAAGACATACAAAACCACTGATAATCTCCCTCGATCTGAGGCTCCACGCAAGATTCTCACCCTGTGGGGTCAAAATGATCCCAGAACCACACGGGGGGACCTAGGGAATGACCTGCAGAATGCTGGGACTAAAGTAACAAAGGCTACCATCAGTAAGACACTGCGCCGCCAGGGACTGAAATCTTGCAGTGCCAGACGTGTCCCCTGCTTAAGCCAGTACATGTCCAGGCATGTCTGAAGTTTGCTAGAGAGCATTTGGATGATCCAGGAGAGGATTGGGAGAATGTCATATGGTCCGATGAAACCCACAAATCCACGATCACTTTTTTTTTTTTTTTTTTTGGTCTTCTTAAAAATCAACTGGGTGTTGAGGAGGGAAATATAATGCTGGAGTTGCCATCCAAAGAATCAACATACCTATGTGACGCAGGGGGGTGGAACATCATGCTTGGGTGCTGTTTATGCAAAGGGACCAGGTACGATTGTCCGTGTAAACCGAAACGACAATGGGGGAAATGGGGCATGTACGTGAGATTTTTGAGTGAAAAACTCCTCCCTCAGCAAGGGCATTGAAGATGATGAAACGTGGCTGGTATTTCCGCATGACAATGATTCCCAACCACACGCCAGGGGCAACGAAGGAGTGCTCGTAGAAAAGCATTTCAAGGTTCTGGCGTGGCCTAGCCAGTCGTCAGATCTCCTCTAGAGCAGTAATCTTTGGAGGGAGTTGAAAATCCGGGTTGCCCAGCGACAGCCCCAAAACATAACTGCTCTAGAGGAGATCTGCATGGAAGAATGGACCAAAATACCAGCAACAGTGTGTGAAAACCTAGTGAAGACTTACAGAAAACGTTTAACCTCTGTCATTGCCAACAAAGGGTATTAACAAAAGTATTGAGATGAAATTGGTTATTGACCAAATTACTTTATTTTCCACTATAATTTGCAAATAAATTCTTTAAAAATCCTACAATGTGATTTTCTGGATTTGTCTCATTTTGGCTGATATAGTGAGATCTTACCTATGATGAAAATTACAGGCCTCTCTCATTTTTTAAGTGGGAGAACTTGCACAAATTGTTCCTGTGCGCGGACTGACATCCTTTTTTCCCACTGTAGGTGCGGTCGGTTTGTGGACTCGGGTTTTAACACATCATCCCAAAACTCCTCCGCCCCAAATTAATATAGTCTCCAAGTACACTCCTATCCCGTCGTTCAGTGGCCATCACCCGCTCTTCCTGAAGGGAAATGGCAGAAGCTAGGGAGGCGGGGAAAATTATCAGCAGCCCCCGTACGATCAGGGCACTGGTGCCTTCCAGGGTTGTGTTCTCTCTTCACTGCTCTTCTCCCTGTACACCAACAATTGCACCTCTAAAGACCCCTCTGGCAAGCTCCTGAAGTTTGCAGACGACATCACACTCATTGGCCTCATTCAGGACGGAGACGATTCTGCTTACAGTCAGGAGGTTAAAAGAGCTGGCTGTCTGGTGCAGTCTAAACAACCTGGAGCTCAACACGCTCAAAAACAGTGGAGATGATCGTGGACTTAAGGAGGAACCCCCCCGCACTCCCCCCACTCACCATCATGGAAAGCACTGTGACTGCAGTGGAGTCATTAAGGTTCCTGGGCACCACTATCTCTCAGGACCTGAAGTGGGACTAATCACATTAGTCCATGTCAAAAGGCCAAGCAGAGGTGGTACTTTCTTCGCCAGGCTGAGGAAGTTCAACCTGGCCTCAAGAGCTGCTGAAACATGAATCTGTCCTCTGCACTTCTATAATTGTCTGGTTCAGCTCAGCTACCAAATATGACCTCAGAAGACTACAGAGGGTAGTCCAGACAAGAAAACAATGCTGCGCGCATCATTGGTACAACCCTCCTTTCTCTCCAAGAACTGTACTCGTCCAGAGTGAGCAAAAGGGCTGGCAGAGTCACTCTGGATCCCTCACATCCAGCACAATCCCTCTTTGAACTGTTGCCATCTGGTCGACGCTATAGAGCACTGAGCACCAGAACGGCCAGCCACAGGAACAGTTTCTTCCCTCAGGCACTCCATCTCATGAACACTTAACAATAAACATGGAACACACAACACTACTATACATTTATTTAACACACATACTTATTTACAAATTTGCACATATACCTGTACATACAAAATTGTCTATATATATTGCTTTTTTGTACATTGTCTATTTTGTATATTCTTTTATAGTATTCTTTTTATTATCTGTGTCCTGTCTTGTCACTGTCATTCTGTGCGTGGAGTAAGCGGTCTACATGGAGGGACCCGAGACCGAGGACCCGGATGGACGGGTCGGGCTATATTTTAAAATGTCAGCCGGGTACGGGCGGGTCCCAATCTTATTACTGCGGGGTCCCGGGCTGTTACATGTGTGTAGTACCAGCGTCGATCAGACTCGGAAAACACCTGTGTTATTCAGAGTCAGTCAGTGCTGTGCTTGTGTTGTTTTGTAACTTTCAACTTGAAAAATTAGGATGAGAAAAGTGTGAGTCGGTAATTTGAAAAAAAAACAAAAACAGGAGCGACGTCATCAGAAGCTGGGTGGGCGGAGTTAATGCACACGCAACGGTGATAATGGATACCTTCATGAGTTAAGTTATTATTGATTATTTTTTTTATAATATTATGAATGAACCATCTTGTTATGTCTAAAATTTTTGCTCAGACTCTGCTCAGACTCAGAGAGCACAGAGATGATAGCAAATAAGTAAAGCTAATGTCAGCAGCCATGGCACTGGATGAGCAATCGTTATTATAATTCAAATGGGCAAACAGTCTAAACTATTATGCAAGTTGACTCGAGATACAAAAATTGCAAAACTGCAAAGTCGCATTTGTCATCTGTCACTGTGACAGCAAGTGGACTTTTGAAACTTGAATAATGAGTGGATTACGCATTTCAATTTGCAAGAGAGGAATAACACGGATGGAAATTTCTTGGCAAATAGGATTGTGTGCATCACAGTCAGGTACAAGGGAGAAGGCTTCTTACATTATTTAAGACAAAAAGTTTAATTTTCACAACTTGTTTATCGACTTTTTAATAGCAATTTGCTGTGGAATTTGTGCCGATCGGGTCCATTCGGGTCTGTGTCTTCCCGGCCTACTTGAAGTGTCATAGTCTTAGCCTAGTCTTGTTGTCTGTTCCTCTGTTCTGATCTTTGCCGTGGCACTTTGGAATTACCTCTCTTGTCTGGCCCTGTCGGATAGGGTTGCCTGCCTGACCTTTTGCGTTGTACTGGGAAATTATCTCTCGAGTCTGCCTACGGATTATGTCGTCGCGATGTTTGACCCTCAATGTTTACCGGACTGCCAAGCATTGTCTCTTAGAGACCTGTTTGCACGGTTTGATTATGCCTGTGTCTGACCATGCTACAGCAGAATAAAGCTTTGCACATGGATCCGCAGTCTCACGTCCTCGTCCGCTAGTAAAAGATGGATGATCTTTGAATAATATCTCGTTCTTTAAATGCAATATATTTAAAGTGTACATGAAGTATACTGGCAATAGTTCCACTTTATAGTTCCACACAATCCAATATACTTAAGTATATCTCAGGGGCGCGGGAAGATGTTTTCGGTTCGGGGTGCTGTGTGTGTCCGTGTTGGGTTAAAGGGGGGGGTCACCTCATTTGACAACTCCACAAAGCACTACAAGTGCGTCGATATGAACACTCGTTTAAGTGGCATACACACTGGGAAATTTGACTGCATATCACATTTTTGAAATGATCGATAGTAGATGATCAATCTCGGGGGTTGGGCTGGGTCCGCTAGGCTTACTTGTCTCCGTGCTTGTGCTGGAGCTTGTTCACTTACGTCAGTGCTCGTGCTGGGGGTGGTGTTGGATGCCTATTTTGGAAAGTTTTGCTGGGATGGGCATTTAAAAAAATCTGAAATCGCTTTTGTGCCATTATCTCCTTATATTAAAGTTAATCTTGTTCGCATTCTGTTTAGTTCATGTCTGATACCACGCGCCAGTCCCCCATCACTGCCTGCGTCACGTGTTCATGAGGATTAGGTAATCATCCCGAAAACATCACAAGTAAAATTTATCATGTTTATAAAGATAAACATGGGGTTACATTTCAGAGATCATTACAAATAAATTATTAAATGCTGAAACTGAATACATTTAAATGAACAAACTTGGCGTTGCAATTGCAACCTTGTTCAAACAGGGGGTGCTGCAACCCCCTCAGCACCCCTACTTCCGGCCTGGTTAATTAGTTGGACTCAACACTACTGCATAATTTAAAGTGCATTAAGCACAAAAATTAGTTGTCCATTTAGCAGAACGTTATGTATTACCAGTTTGTATACTAAAAGTGCATTGCAGGTTATGTTTATTAAGTCGATGCAGAGGTAATGTATTTGTAGTATATTAGCATAATTTTTTTTTTTATTCAAATCAAATTGAGTATTTATTTTTTTTATTTAGTATTTATTTATATTTCTCTAGGGTATGCATTATAAACAAATTATATTTGTCCACAAAATAAATTGAGAGAATGAGAACTGGTATATAGGTAGATAGAAAGAAGACTAGAAGATTATTTAAGAATTCAAAGATAGAAGATTATTTTAAAAATAAAAGCATTTTGATTAGAAGTTGATTAATTGGATTTGTGTTGGATAATCTCTGTTCACATGCACAGCTGTCTGCTTCATTAAGAATCTATATCCTGCAGCCATTGAGCCTTATCTACTGCCTATGGGTATGCGACGCAGTCATGTTTCACTGTTTTATGTTCTTTATGTGAGGCAGGAGCACCTGTTACTTTCCTTCTCAGAGAAAACAGGAAGTCCACAGCCTCAAAGAGGTCCTTAATGTACTGCCAGTCATAGTGTAAAATACTGGACAATCTTTCTGTGAGCGAAAGAGCTCTCTCTTTCTATACCCCTGTATATATATCTGTTCAGATTATCCTTTGTTTGTTAATATGTTGGCATGTCAAAATTTAATAAAGATGAGTTTATAATATGTACTTAAGTCTTTAGTTTACTTTTATCTTGTTGTATGCTGATGCAAGCCAAATACACTCTTTACTGTTAGTGCATACAGGTAACTCAGTATTACAGTGCACATTTACACCCATTATCCCTCAGGATTTCTTCCATACATCCTGCAAAGCTCTTTTAAACACTAGAACCGCCAGAGGTCGCTGTATACCTAAAACTGCCAGCGGGTAAATTTGACCCACGCACATGACAGCTGTTTTTGAATGGCTAAAGAACATATTATTTCACTGTATACACATTATTTCACGGCTTTGTCTTCACAAAGAAGTGTATAGAGTCATGAAATGATTATGTCTAGTCATCAACTATATTTTTGTCCTGTTGTTTTATGTTCAAGGCTTTTTTATGCAGGCTACACTAGTCACTTTTCTTAACGGCCAATATTAAGCTAAACAAGCCTGCACTGACAACGAGAATTAGAAGGAAGTAAATACAATTTAGTTGGGTTGTGTAACAGGTATTATATACAAATTTCATTAATCAAATATTAAGCTAACCTAGGTTATGTAAATGACTTAAACTAGCTATAGACAATACTGGAGCAATAAAAAATCACCACATGCAAGGATGAGGAGATGACAATCCCCCCCACAAAGTTTTGACAGCTTCACCCAACTAATTATTAATTTGTTTAGTTATATCATTTATAATTTGAATTATACAAGAACACCACCAATAAACTTCTGGTAATAAAAAAAAGAGAAGGTTTTATTCATTAGCCTACATCAGATCGGATTTTTTTTCTTAAGGAAACAGGCAGACTAGAATAAATAGCAACACAGAAGCGAACAATAAAGGATAGAAATGGCAAAACAAAAATTAAATAGTTAATCCAAATTTTGAACAATTATGAGCATTATCAATTAATGTTGAGCCGACAGGACGTTTTACTTATCTCCCCACCATCAGACTCTCCATCGCTCATGGCATTTAGTGCTTCTTATACCTCTTCAGCATTCATAAATCGCCTTCTTTTACTCATTTTGTCTTTATTTATGAAACTGATAACCGCTAATTCAGTGAGTGAAAGGTGTTGACTAGCAATGTACTATGTTAAAACATAAGCAGTGCGAACATACAGGCATTATATAGCGGGTAAATTTGACCCGCGCTGGTGCTTATAGATATAAATGCCCCATTTTTTGATCTGGTTTTATCTAAACAGTTTTTAACAACAGGGGATTGTAAATCACACAATTTTAGTAAAAGTCAGTGACTGAGAGACTTGAATGTTTTTTTTTTTGTATTTATGTACGTTTTAAAAACAGCCACGGGTAAAATGTACCCAGTGGCGGTTCTAGTGTTAAAGCAGGCAGTAGCCCCAAGAAAGAGAGCGAGAGTGACAAGGAAACTGTTCTCCCACTTAATTGGTGTGAAAGTTTTATGACAGGGCAGATAAGATCATGCCTCCGCTCACCCGTTTCCCCTGTCGGCGCTGAAGCGTTTGAGGCGCGTTTCAAAGACGTTCTCAGAAGGGCCAGGAAACAGGGCCTCTCTCGTCACTGCAGATTTAAGGGTGTCCTGTTGCTTCAGACCCTCTCGTTCCTGGAATAACAGCCGTTCATCAAAGTGTGAGGCCTAAACGTGCAACAGATAGACAGAGAGAGACAGAGATGGTGAGGTGAGGAGGGAAGCTGTCACTTTAAAAAGCCGTAGCCTTTTTATTCATACAAAGGTGGAGGCCGTCAAGAGAGTGAGTGAAAGAGAGTGGGGAACACATTAAAAGATTAATATCCAAGCTGAAAACCAAGGAGCTCCACAATGGGTTTCCACAGCCCAAAGAACAAGGACAGGAGCCCAACAATGAAAAATGTATAAGAGGATACCAGCCAAAAATCTGAATTTAAGATGAGCTCAAATGGCATTTATCACACATTTGGGGACTTTACTTGCCAAAGCTGACCCAGATATTACAATATATAGGATCTTGTTTTTATTTAACAAATTAATATCTAAAATATTTGATGTCATAGTGTTAGTTCTGATCAGTCAGTCAGTCTAAATATATAAAATGACAGATAAACTGAATAATTGATTGTTGTTCCTGGCAACTTATTTCCTACATAAATGTGCTAGTTTTATGTATCTCATTAAGGGTCTATTAGAATTAAATTAAAATATAATAACATAATGATTATTTATTATAACATAAGTGGAATAAGAATATAAACATTTTAAACTCAATAAATAAACCATATTTTGTGTAGATTATCATTTATTTATATATTTATTAGAGTGTCACAATATAGAATGCATTCAGGGTGATACAAGATCCCTGTCAGGATAATTTTGACACACTGCCTGTTCATTATACCTTACATGATAGATTGTTGCTATGTGTGTTACAGTAACAAAGCAGTTCGCTTATCAGACTTTGTGTTAGATTGTCAACAAACAAGTGTATGTTTGTGGAACTTCATCTAATATTAAATATAAAAGTAATGTTATGGTCTTGTCAAAACTGAAATATGACATAAGAGTACTATTAAATAATGTTAATGCAGAACTCATTTAAAGATGGTAAAGCTAAAAACATTTATCTTGAAATCTCCAGTGCAGAATGTACTGTAAAATCCCTTTTAAATAACATTATTTTTCATTTTACAGATTTATGAGATATTATAAGCTCAGTTTCCCCAGAGACTTAACCCAAACGGGTTAAAAACAAACTGAATGCAAAAAAACAAAAAAACAATGCTGTTGCGTGATCATGACCAAATAGGGACACATTGCGCAACGCAGGGCGTCATAAACCGATACAGGCAGGATTATATTTAAATCTGAGAAACACAGTAACACACTAACCCAATGAACTGCTCTAACACAAACACACACACCTAAACTACCTGTTCCCTTCACTTTCCGGCCTCTGTAACTTTCAGTCTCTGTGCTATTTCACTGTCAGCTTCTTATCTCCCCCCCTCCCCCCACAGGCCCTCATCTCGCTCTGTCTCTCACATCACTAGGCATGGCCTAATTTCTGCCCTCAGCACCCAAACACTTGTCAGTGGAGGAACCAGTAAACAAAATCTGACTGGCCAGCCACAGCGTTCCTGTTGGCACTGTTGCTAGGAGATTATTGACCTTCAGATGGCATCTATACACATGAGAAAGTGACCTAAAACTATCCATCTATCCATCCAAAGTAATATTTATTATACCAAACATACAAAAGTATAAAAAAAGTCATATTGATTAAACCACAGAGGTAGATATCACACCAGGCTTGATTCTGCAATATATTGTTTTGGAATGTACCCACTGTTACCATTCCAATTTGTCACATGACTTTATTTATAGCACATAATTTATAAAAGGCCATAGTAGTAGAATAGCATTGCATCCTGCAAGGAAGTGTATGCACACATGTGAGATGCAGTATATTTTTAGGCATTGTCTCTTTGAGGGCTGTATGTATATGTACATGTGTGCATTCTCGTATGATTGATGATCCTGGGCTCTGCTATCAATGTATCTTTTTTGCCATTGTCCTGCTTTGCTACTGACTCCAAAGCAACACATTTATCTACCTCTTCTCTTTCCATTCCGCAAGGTTAACACATGTGACTTTGTCCCTGAAAATACAATACACATGCAGCACATGTCGCACACATTTATTAAAACATACTGTATTATAAACCCATATCACAATCACAAAAGAACATCTATAAATGTTTTGCACAGAAAAGATCTGGCGGGATCACACCGTAACCTTTTCAGTGTTAGTGAATCAGTTGCATTTGCTCTTCAAAGGCCTGTTTGTTAAATGGTTAGTTCACCCAAAAATTAAAATTCTGTGGACGCGCGTTCACGACAGTATCATGACGCGAGCGTGTGGCGGCGCTTACCCAGATCTGGCGAAATGACATCACACTGGATCTGGGTCAGCACCAGCGCCGCCACACGCTCGCGTCATGGTACTGTCATGAACACGCATCCAAAGTGATGCAGTAGAGTAAAAAATGTGGAATGAAGTCGTTATTTTTGTTTTCTTTGCACAAAAAAAAAGTATTCTCGTAGCTTCGTAACTTTACAGTTGAACCATGATGTCCACGGCCTCGTGTGGTCATCTGGTCTTTCTGGACCTTGAACGTGGTAGTTACTTTTTTTGTCTATGGGAGGGTCAGAGAGCCCTCCGATTTCATCAAAAATATCTTAAATTGTGTTCCGAAGATGAACGAAGGTCTTACGGGTTTGAAACAACATGAGGGTGAGTAATTAATGACAGAATTTAAATTTTTGGGTGAACTAACCCTTTAAATTCTAAACTATTTATTGCAATGATTTATGTTATTAGCTGTATAGGCAAGTTGTCAGATATTCCACAAGGGCCATCATTCACATATTTATCTGCCTCCTGATCTACTGTGAGAAAATTCAAACACGCCTCTTGAGCCACGGAATAAAATGAATAGGCCTCTCATTCGTCACATCAGTGCTGCTTTTTGAGAAAGTGAGTGATTTTGAAATAACCTCAAGCCCTAATTTACAGTGGCACCACATGTGTGTTATGTTGTAACTGATTTATGGAGCACCTGGACATTATAGAAAACAGGAAATACTTTTAGACATTATTTTTTATTATATTTACAACTTCCCTATGAGGCAGTTGTTTGGTTAAAGGGTGTCATGGGTCACATGGGCCATAGATGAAAGTTATCATAATCGTGAGTGATAAAGACAAGAGTTAAAATCATGCTATATTTTTGCACATTATTTTTAGTATAGTGCATATCTAAGATTAATTACATATTTTCTGTGACATTTTAGGAATAATATAAATTGACCCATCTATTAAATATTCATTTTATAGCATTTCAGAAAACACCTTTTTTTCTTGAATAAAAATTTAACTGCTGCTTATCTACAGGCTTTATTAATAAAGCAATTAATCATCCACTTTCTTTTGCTTACAACAAGAAGATTCTCATTCACCAAATGGTTTAAATTGGACTTAAGTTATTTCGTTTTTTTCCCTTTCCTGTGAGCAATTTATGTGTCAGTGACATCAAAGATGTTAATCGGGCTCTTTAGTCACCAAACCCACTTCCTGTTTGCATTTATTTTATTGCCTCTTTAGAATGTAACCATTACCACTGTTTTATATATAATAAAACACACCACATGCTTTCCTGTAAGAGACCTTTAGATGATAGGATGGCATTACAAGAAGGCTACAGAAAATTGATGTAAGAATTTCCACCAGTTATGTTAATACTGTAATGCCAAGAACAGTTATAGTTTGCTTTGATCTTAAAATCTAAAGTCAGTTGATGTGATTTGTACAGTAGGTGAAAGATATTGTGTTCGTTAATAATGAGTGCAATGGATAACGTTTTGACAGTAATGTTATTTTTGGCAGTATTTTGAGCTTAATTCTTTAAGGAAATTGTTGTCTTTTTTACAGAAACATTTAAGTTTATGACTGTTTTAGCCAAAGCTATTTCATCTGGTCTAATTTTTTACTGAGTATATGCTTACTCGATACAGTATACAAGTTTCAGCATAATTGGATGACTTGAGTTGTGTCCTCAGCTGTCTGTAGCTTTCAGAGTTGCTCAGATGCAAATGTCATGCGTGGCAAAAATATGAAACAGCACATCCTTTCTTTCCTTCAGTAAAAAAAAAACTGTTCTCTCTTTTCTGGGAATACACTTGGCATAGAGCAGAAATAGCAGGTTTTACTGACATGTACATAGGCAGAGTTGAGCACTATTATTTAGCAGGAAGTTGCAGACCTATTGAACATGCAGAGCTGGGCTTACAGGCTTATCACACACCATCTCTGCCTGGTCAGCAGCCAGAACAAAGTGGTTTATTCAACAATTGTGCAGCCTACGCAGCAACCCTGCTGAATCTGATCGACGAAGGGCCTTTATCGCATGCAACATGGCTAAAGTTTCCGTTGCAAATATTCCTCACGTGTGAAGGCTCTTTAAATACTTAGGCTTTGTACCCAGTCTTGGCATGCTACTTGGCTGGTCTATCAAGCCTGTGAGGGGATCCTAGGATTGTCAAACCATGCCCTTTTGCACTGTCATCCTCAAAAATTCTATGAGAGCCCTGATTAAAGAGAGTCCTGATCTTCTGGTTCCTGATTTGAAATATGATAAATAGTAAATGGGAGATTATGATTATATTATAGTTATATATAATCAAAGTTTTTTTTTAAAGAGACTATTTTATTCAAACAATGAAAATATGAATGCTCCAAAAGTTCTCTACTAAAAAAATGTGTGTTTTAAACTTTCATCAATCTGAGAAAAAATATATCGGTTTTCACAAAAAATATTAAGTAGCACAAATGGATGTTTTTATTTTTGTTTTCAACACTGATAATAAGAAGAAATGTTTCTTCAGCACAATATCAGCATTTCAATTTTGAGGATATGCGATCTCGGAAAATTGGAGTGATGGTCCTGAACGGGGAGTGTATATTCAATAACATAAAGTGGGTGTATAACAGCATGGATTTTTTTTATTATAACATCCAAGCAAAAGTATAACACAAACATGTCACAAATAAAATAAACTAACAATACAATACAAAAACGAATCACTATTTTGGAAAAAGGAGCAATCATTGTGTCAGTATTTTGTTAACTCCTTTTGCTTTAATTGCAGCCTTTTATTAGGTTGGGGCTATGTTTACTCACTTTGCACATCTCGGACGGTTGCCCATCTTCTTGCAGAATGCTCAAGCTCAGTTAAATTTTCGGGTGACTGCAGACTTCAAGTATTCCACAGATTTTCATGGAGTTTAAGTCGGGGTTCTGACTTGGCAATGCAAGTACTTCACCTTTTCTCCTTTAACCACGTTGGTCAGTTGCTGTGTGCATGGGTCTTGTCATGTTGGAGTAAACCCATGACAAAGTTCCGCAGAGGGCAGCAGATTTTCCTCAGAATCTGACAGTATTTTTTCTTCATGACAATTTCTACAGTCCCTGCGCAGAGAAACACCCCCATAACAGGATATTAGCACCTCCATGATTTACTGTAGGAATGGTGTTATTTGGATGGTGAGCTGTATTGGATTTCCGCCAGACATATCGTTTGGTGTTGAGGCCAAATTATTTAATTGTAGTCTCATCTGCCTCAGAATCTTCAAGGTGTGTTTTGGCAAAGCTCAGTCGTGACTGCATTGTAGCCTTTCTTGAGGAGTGGCTTTTTTCATTGCAACCCTCCCATACAAGCCACATATGTGGAGAATTTGTGATATTGTTGTCAAATGCACACAATAACCACTCTTTGTCATAAATTCCTGCAAATGCTTCAGAGTTGCTGTAGGCCTCTTGGTAGCCTTTCTGACCAGTTTCCTCTTGGCTCTTTCATCCAGTTTGGAGCTACATCCTGATCCAGGGAGGCTCTGTGATGTACCAAATACCTTCCACTTCTCAATAATAGACTTCACTGTGCTTCAAGGCATTGATAAAGCCTTTACATTTTTTTTTATCCATCTCCTGACTTGTGCCTGTCAACTTTATCCCAGAGATATTTTGACAGTGCCTTGCCACCACTACCCGGTTGAAACAAACAGCTATGATGGTAGGTTGTTGAAGCATGGCTGCTGGTTTAAGTGGTTCTTAGTGGTCATGGCTTGTCCTGAGCAGGAGCTAGTTGCTTAGTAAATACAGCTGGATAAAATAAAAAACTGTGTCCGTCTTCATTTCAATCTGCAAAGCAACAAAATGTGATTAATTTATTAATTCAATTAAATTCAAGTTTATTTGTATAGCGCTTTTCATGATACAAATCGTTGCAGAGCAACTTTACAGCAAATTAGGTTTCTACAATATTAAGTAGTAGTTTATCAGTGGTGACTGTCAGTAAATGCACATAGGGCAGAAATGTACGGAAAAATCAATTAAAGACGTAATCAAACAGACGATGAACACTATTAACAGCAATTATTATATGATGCAATCAAACTTATAGCAAAATTTGGTAGTTCTGTATGTTGTTTCAAGATTGGCATCATCTGAAGTCCTCTGAGAGGTTTGCATCATCTCTTCTCAGGTGTTCAGGATCCAGACTGAAGCTCGTGGGATGTCAATCCTAGTTACACGGGATGTAAATTCATGGCAAAAAAAGAGAAACCAAATAGAGACATCATAATTGAGCATAGTGCTGTTTCAAACAAGCAAAATGTATTGGTAACCCAGCTAAGATAATAATGCGCATTGATCAGAGCTAACTGCAGTACTAGAGCTGAGAGATTATGGAATGCTTGGCCAAAGAGATGTGTCTTTAATCTAGATTTAAACAGAGAGAGTGTGTCTGAACCCCGAACGTTATCAGGAAGGCTATTCCAGAGTTTGGGAGCCAAATGCAAAAAAAGCTCTACCTCCTTTAGTGGACTTTGCTATCCTAGGTACTACCAAAAGTCCAGAGTTTTGCGACCTTATGGAGCGTGATGGATTGTAGCGTGGTAGAAGAATAGTTAGGTACGCAGGAGCTAACCCATTAAGGGCCTTATAGGCAAGTAATAATATTTTGTAACTGATATGGAACTTAATAGGTAGCCAGTGCAGAGACTGTAAAATTGGGGTAATATGATCATATTTTCTTGACCTGGTAAGGACTCTAGCCGCTGCATTTTGGACTACCTGTAGCTTGTTTATTGAAGATGCAGGACAACCAACTAGCAGTGCATTACAGTAGTCCAGTCTAGAGGTCATGAATGCATGAACTAGCTTTTCTGCATCAGAAACAGGTAACATGTTTCGTAGCTTGGCAATGTTTCTAAGATGGAAGAATGCCGTTTTTTGTAACATGGGAAATATGATTTTCAAAAGACAAGTTGCTATCTAATATAACACCCAGATTTTTGACTGTAGAGGAAGTAACAGTACATCCGTCTAGTTGCAAATTGTAATCCAAGATATTCTGTGTACTTTTGTCTTTTGGTCCAATAAGTAATATATCTGTCTTATCCGAATTTAATAGGAGGAACATTATTGGTCATCC
This sequence comes from Sinocyclocheilus anophthalmus, assembly GCA_018155175.1. NCBI lineage: Eukaryota > Metazoa > Chordata > Actinopteri > Cypriniformes > Cyprinidae > Sinocyclocheilus > Sinocyclocheilus anophthalmus. Next base: position 57,196 of record JADLZN010011973.1, on the reverse strand, counting down.
AATTTTTTACATTTTTGACACACTCTGTTATTTTAGATAATTTAGAAGTTTCATCTGGTTTTGTTGCGATATATAGTTGAGTATCAGCATAACAGTGGAAACTAATCCCATATTTTCTAATAATATTACCAAGGGACAACATGTATATTGAAAATAGCAGAGGACCTAGGACAGATCCTTGTGGCACTCCATATTTTACTGGTGATAATTGAGATGACTCCCCATTTAAATGAACAAAGTGGTAGCGATCGGACAGGTAGGATCTAAACCATCTTAAAGCCTGCCCTTGAATACCTGTATAGTTTTGTAATCGATCTAGGAGTATGTCAATGATCTATAGTGTCGAACGCAGCACTAAGATCAAGTAAAACTAGCAATGAGATGCAGCCTTGGTCTGATGCAAAAAGCAAAAGCAAAAATTTGTAATTTTAACAAGTGCAGTTTCTGTGCTATTGTGGGGCCTGAAACCTGACTGAAATTCCTCATAGAGATCATTTTTTTGCAGAAGGAGCACAATTGAGCAGAGACAACTTTTTCTAAAATTTTAGACTTAAAAGGAAGATTTGAGATGGGTCTGTTATTTGCCAGTTCACTAGGATCTAGTTTTGGTTTCTTAATAAGAGGCTTAATAACGCCAGCTTGAATGGTTTTGGGACGTGACTTAAAGACAACGACGAGTTAATAATATATTGAGAAGCGGTTCTTCTGCTACAAGTAACAAATCTTTTAGTAATTTAGTGGGTACAGGATATAAAGGCATGTGGTTCGTTTTAGATGCAGTGCTAAGTTTATTAGCTTTCCTGTCCTATAGTGTAAAGCATGGCGTTTATCTTTGGTATTGCGATGAATAAAGCTCAAGTTATTATATGCTGTAGAAATCTACATTTGTTATTTTATTTTGATGTTATCTATTTTATCAGTGGAAGAAAAGTCATAAGTCATTTACTATTAAAATGTGAGGGATATTTAGTCGGGGTGGTGTTGGTGATTTGTAACTAGCCACTGTGCTAATGATGGTAAACTTGGATTGTTTGGGTTATTTTAAGAGTTGTGGTATATGCTCGGCCCTGGCTCTTTTTAGAGGCCTGTCAGCTGGACATACTGTTTTCACGCAATTCTAAAAACTCCAAGGGTAGTTTTTCGTCCATTTGAGCTCAAGACTACGAGTTCTTTCTTGAAGAGAATGGGTATTACTGTTATCCTGTCCATGGCCCAGACAGATAGTTAAGAGCAGTAATACGCAGCATGCATGATACAAGGATATGGTCAGTAACATCATCGCTTTGAGTTATGATATCTATATCAGTAAGATCAATTCATGCGATATAATTAAATCTAGCGCATGATTAAAACGATGAGTGGGCCCGGTGACGTTTTGCTTGACTCCAAAAGAGATTATTAGGTCAGTAAACGCAAGTCCTAATGCATCATTTGTCTTATCAACGTGAATATTAAAATCTCCAACAATTAGCGCTTTATCAACAATAACCAATAGGTCTGAGAGGAAATCTACAAATTCTTTTAGGAAATCTGTATACGGCCCTGGCGGTCTATACACAGTAGCCAGAGCAAGAGATACGAAACATTTATTTTGCATATCTGACAGTGTAAAATTAAGCACAAGTATTTCGAATGAGTTAAACCTGTAACCTGTCTTCTGAGTAACATTGAGAATAACACTATATATTGTTGCAACACCACCGCCACGACCAGTCTGACGGAGCTCATGCTTATAACAGTAGCTTGGTGGAGTAGACATTTAGACCAATATAATCATTTGGTATTAGCCAGGTTTCAGTCAAGCAGAGTAAATCAAAACGATTATCTGTGATCATTTAATTTACAATAAATGCTTTGGGTGCGAGTGATCTAATGTTTAGGAACCCAAACTTTAAAAATGGTTTAATCACGATCAGATTTTTTCTAGATCCTACATTAAATTTATATATTGACCTCACTATTCGGGGAACAGACAAAGTCTTTATAGATTGGACAGCGCAAGCACTTCTATCATTTAAGCGGGTAGAACAAAAGTCATCATAGCAGTTACTTGAGAATTGGCTTTACTAGTCATATGGAGCGTAGTGTCCTGGAGATGTTGTCCGAAAGGAGATCTGCTCAGACTCTGCTGGGGTGCAGGCCATCAGAGCGAAAAAGCCTAGGACGCTCCCAGAAAAAAAATCAAATTATTAACAAAGAGCAGTTTCTGTACTTTACACCATGACAATAACCATTCAATTAAAGCAAAAAGCCTACTGAACTTTCCGTGTCCTCGTCGATACGTGGGAAGCGGTCCTGGCACGATGATCGTCGTCGCGGGCGATGCGCGGCGCACCGTCTCGATCAGGCTCCCGAAGTCCCTCTTCAGCGTCTCCGTCTACCGCAGCTTGGTGTCGTTAATCCCCGCATGAAGCACGACCGCTCCGGTGCTCTCACCCTTCAGGATCGCGGGTATCTGAGCAGAAACATCGAGAACACGAGCACCAAGGAAACAGTGAATGTGCACTTTACCTTCAACTAACGTAGCACGGACATGCCGGTCGATGGAGTCTCCGACGATCACAGCGCTGCGTTCCGTCTCGCGGAGGGGAGCGAAACGGTTCCGGGTGGAGATCTCGAAGACCGGAGGCGGCGGAGAGAATCATCCCATTTTAAAGGGGTATAATTTTTTATACCCACTGTACAAGATAACGTGCAACAGATCCTCTCATATGTACAGCATGGCCTCAAGTGCTTTATAACTTTAATAAAATGGTACTACATGAATATTAAGATAATAATATGTATAAACAACAATAAAAAATTTCTGTTTTATAGTAGTATGAAGTTTTTGGTAAACAATTAGGTTGCAAATTAATTTGGTTTTCAACTATTGCAAAAGTCATTTCCAGCACTGACGTTCAAGCTCTACATGCGTAATGGCCAGTCTCTTCAAATGATACAAATCTCTCTCTCTTAATGATACAAATGTTCATTATCAGATTAAAATGGGCTGCGTCATTGAGTCCAAAACAGACGGAGAGGCTTGGCTTGTGTTGTCATGTCAACGCTGGTAAAAGTCAATCAGAGGCATGTCTTGCTAATTGGCTCTGGTGAAGAGGCCGATTATTTCTCTTGTTTGGTGTAATATGGCGTGGCATTTGTTACAAGCTACCAGTGACCTTTGGCTTTGCCACCCATCCCACAAAGCAATCTACATGTCTTAATGCAATTAGCGAGATTTTGAAGCACACTTCTCAGAGTCAGTTTGTGCCTTTTTTTTTTTTTTTGTTTTTACAAGTATGTCCTTTTTAGCATTTGAATGGCAGTGCATTATCTGTTCTGCTTAATTAAATCTGAGTCTAGTATTTTACCTGAGATGAAATCCTGAGTGATATGTTTGATACGTTTGATGCTAAGAGATTTTTCTGCAAGCAAAATAATCTGTTGAGCTCTGCCAAGCAATTATTGCTCCGGCCTGACAGGGCATCATCACAGTGTGGTGAGGGGTGTAACATTTCCGTCAAACGTTTGAGGTATTCGGCCAATCACAAAGCAACTGGATAGCTGGCCAATCACAGCACACCTTGCCTTTTCAGACCGATGAGCTTTGTTAACAAAGGACGCGGTTCAGAAAGGCGGGCATAGAGGAGAAACAATAATGTACAGTGTGTGGAAAACAATGTGTTTTTTTTAACCTTAAACCGCATAAACACATTTCATTACACCAAATACACAAAAATAATGTTCTTGTTGCAACGCATCATATGACCCCTTTAACTATTTGAATCATCAATTTTTTCAGCACCATTTAGTGTCAAATTTCAGATTTTGGTAAACAATTAGGTTGCAAATTTATTTGGTTTTCAACTATTGCAAAAGTCATTTCCAGCACTGACGTTCAAGCTCTACATGCGTAATGGCCAGTCTCTTCAAATGATACAAATGTCTCTCTCTTAATGATACAAATGTTCATTATCAGATTAAAATGGGCTGCGTCATTGAGTCCACAACAGACGGAGAGGCTTGGCTTGTGTTGCCATGTCAACGCTGGTAAAAGTCAATCAGAGGCATGTCTTGCTAATTGGCTCTGGTGAAGAGGCCGATTATTTCTCTTGTTTGGTGTAATATGGCGTGGCCTTTCTTAACTCAGAATTGCATATGAGTGCATTTCAAATACAAGTTCACATATGGAGAGTGAGTCTAGCGTCCTCATTCCAGAGAGACCCCATTACACAGAAACCTTTCTGACAGGAAACACTCATTTTTTTAGGCTTGAAAGAGAGAGGAACGATAAATAAACTGGTAAAGAGGCAAGGTCTGTGTTTCTCATGAGCTCCATTGTCTGTGCTCTTTGAAACTTCAGAATCAGCTGGTCTCCATATTGCCAGAACTGTACAATGGTTGAAATGATTGTTATGCTGGAAGAACATCACAGCTGGTTTATCACCAACACATCCAAAATCAATAAGCCATGACATTGGCAGTTGAGCAGATGGACATACTTGGACATTAGCCCGAGCAATTTCTGAGCCATATGCCAATTTTTATTTCCATTTTTTTAAACTATACGTTATAGCAGCAATGCAACGTAAGAGACGGAATGAAATCTATGAAAGAAGCCAAACAGGGTCTTCAAGGGGACACAAATGCTAGTCAACTGAGGATGTGGCTGATGTGCTTAGCAAATGTTTATTCACTCTATTTGAAGATGTTAAAATCTGAGAACATATTGCTACCATCAGGGCCAAAGAATTCTGGGTCCCCTGGCTGCATATTGATCTGGGCCCCTCGTATTTTTGTTCACTAAAATTCAGACCAGAGCATGGGTTATATATACGTTGTGTGGTGATACAGTGTGAGCAAGCTAAATCCTGCTCAAGTGATTCTCAGCAATACTTCCCAGTTTTGTTTTTCCTCATCTTCATTTCTTTAAACTCTATTTTAATGGAAACTGATATATTCATTTTGCTGTGGTGAATTAAATATAAGCTTTGTCAGTGTTTTATTTGTTAAGTTTGCATTTTAACTTTATGCTGGAAAATTTTGCTAATGACACAAAGTAGTTTAAAATGTTTTGCTTGTGTATATTTGTCTATTAAAGTAAAAATCGATTTTTGTAGTGACATGAGGATTTAGAGTCGATGTTACATTTTCAATGACCTTAGTAACTTTACTTTTCTGTGAAAATTACTTTCATATTTCTTACTGGATCCTACATCAATCCTGCGGGAATAGTTGTGGATATTCCTTGGATGAAACACCTAGAATCATTCCCACCAACCGTTTTGGGATTTGTGCAATTTCATGGTTGGTTTGCATTCACTGTATTCCTCCATTTTTATGACAGTAATAAGAACATGTTACACTCCTGGATGTGAATACTGCAAGGATACCTCACTGAGTTTAATTTACTGCGCTAACTCTTTCCAAACAAGATATGATGTGCTCCAGAGGGCTGAGACTTGTTCTGGGAGTCAGACTGTTGGACAGACGCCCTCTCTCATCTTCCATTTTTAGACAGATCAGTGTAATAAAGCCTCTTGATAGCGGAATGAATCTGCAACATTTCCGTCCATGCATGTCATGTTCTTCCAATAAACACCTGATTTAGTTTCCATTCCCTTTTTCCTTGCAGCTTAAGTCATGCTAGATATTTAAACTGATCCAAAGCTGACTGAACAATGTTTACAATTTTGTTCCAAATGACATTCATTTCCCACATCTCTGTAATCGAAATTGAAAATCCTAAATCAGCTCCCACACACTAAAAGTGTCAGAGTTTAAGCATGTGTATTTAGTCTTAGTGTACGTTTTTCTTGTGTTGTACACTGCATTTTTTATTTTTGTTAAATAAATACATACATAAATAAACGGTAGACTTCCTTACTCCTTTGTCTATCTTGTCTTTATGCTACAAATATAAAATAATTTGCAAATAAAATTTGTGTTGTAGTTTATATTAAAAGAAGGAATAAGCGTGTTAGAATATAGCTTGATTTAGAGACTATCCTATGCAATTTGCTTCTCCTGTATATTATATTTAGCTTTTAGAAGATGTTTATAGTATATATATATTAAAAAAATTTATGTGCTTGCATATTGGCTAAAGTGGCCGTGTAGGTGTAGCCTATGTGTCTGTGTGGGTTCATATTTATGACTCTAATCATCCCTTGCTCTACTCATGTTGAGTCTACTTCCTCTCCTTTGTTGGTTGACTGGTCCTCATCCTCAAAGGTCCTGTCCCAGTGTTAATCCAGCCGTGTCAAGACTGTACTCCTGTTTGCCCTCCCCAAACAGAGTGTTAGAGATGCAGTGACACGGTCATCTAAACCACTGAAGGCCGACAAGTGGTTTGACTTTACACAGACTGTTATAAAGCATGTAATGAGAAGGTGCATAGGATCACAGAATGGAATTAGGGGTTAGTCTGGCAAACACATGTCTTTTATAGTTTCGGATGAAAAACATGAGGGTAACATTATGTGAAGGTGAGAAGTATAAAAAGTCAGCAGTAATGGACTTTTTAGGCAATTTTAGTATCTGAGACTAAAGTGAATTACTTTCCATTTGAGTATTTTTTTAAATCAGTATTTCTATTTTATTTATTTATTTTTTAGTAAAAATATCAAAACATGTTTAAAGCAAGAAATATTTTGGAGAAGAAGTGAAATTGTGAAAGATATTATGACTTTTTTCAGATAACACATCTTGATTTGCACTGGAAATGTGTATTTTTACACACATGAAAAAAACTGCCGGCAGATGGTATTCAAAATATAAATTTTTTTGATGTCTTATGCACTTTTACTTAGTAGATTCATATCATGTTGTAAGGATGTTTTTTTTTTACTGGGTATTTTTATATTTTTAGTGTAAAACAAGACAAAATTACTCATTAAGAAAATCTTTTTGTAGTGTACATCTACTAATTTGATGTAAATAATATTATGCAGGAGGACAAATGAAACGGCAAAATCACTTCAACGGTGGATTCAAGTATGCATAATTTTATTGTCTGTATAGCATTATTTGCACAATTTCACTGCATACCCATCCTATGCCAGTGCATCCCACACAGGCTCACCATCTAAAATTAATTATGTTTTTTACTATGATCTGAAAACTATTTCTAAATGACTGTTGTGCAAATTATCAATTACTTATTTATTAATATTGTATATTTGATGAGATGCATGCTGGGAAATGCTGATGAGATTGGCTGTGATAGCACAGTAATACAGGAATATTTCATGAAGATTTTTGCGATTATTATGCTGACAAAATGGTCATAAAATTATCATAAGTCATGGACCGAAGCAGTAGTGTGCATTTTTCTTTTTTTCTTTTTTTTTTTTCAAACAGTGCTCATTATTACTTCAATCGAAGCCTCATGGGTATTAATTTAAACCTTAAACTCTTGTATGTAGTTGTTAGGTTAGTCTTTCATAAAATGTGCACACTTGTGTGGGAAATCTCTTATTATAGGATAAACACAGAAATTGGAAGCTGAAATCTTTTAAAAACCTCACAGGCCACCAGGCCACTGTAAAGAGCAGATTTAGAAGAAAAGCATACAGTACATGTACAGTAGCACCTTTGAAATCCCTGGTTTTTAAAGCGGTTGAAGCAGAAATTATTCTCGCTTCCAGCAAAATCCACTCCAAAATCTTTGCTGCAAAAGTATCACCATATAATAACATTTACCTATTCCTGAAACCTTTCCAGCACAATGAGAGCGAATAACCATGACAGCAAAGGAGGAAAATATCCTTTAAGAGGGACAAAGGGCTCTGATATTGAACAGCAGCTAGGGGATGCAGAACAGAGTCTCCTTCCTTGGGCCTGTGAAAGCAGAATGCTTCATTTCCCATCTGGCCAAGTCATATTAACTCTCTCATCATTCCAGCTGCTTTCTGGAATTTTTACTATCGACATTCCTCCAGTGGTATTGGGTAATTTACAGTAGGGCTGCAGGTCTCAGTGACTCATTCCGTGCCAGAGTTTCCTCAGGTATAACTGGAGGTTGTGTCGGACAGGTCTCTGATTGAAGCTCACTGACAACTGAAAATAGTCTAATTAAAAGAGACAGCCCCTTTATGACTATGCCTGAAAATATTTTCTGAATGTCAAGTATTGCAGCTTTCAGTGACAGCTCTTTGTTGATCATTGAACATTGATCATCTGTTGGACGGTAAAGACTATTCACTGTGTTGTATGTTTCTATATTTTTATGATAGGCCTCTGTTAAGTAGCAACAGAGGTTTAATAGGTGTAGCTGACGTAATACAATGAATAATAAGGGCCCAGCAGAAGATAAGTCCTGATGTTAAAACAAACAATATGTAGCAATCCGTCTAAAAGTATTGCCAAATTTACTTGCATCAGCATGGCGCCGCAAAATGGCAGCAAGGACGCTGAGCTCCGCAGTTCTTCTATTGTTTTTGTTTGCTTGTTCTGTGTTTAGTCATTCTTCTTCTATAAGTTTTACAAGAGACGAACTCCTTAACATTAAGCAGCACATCCCAGACAACATTTATCCGGTTTTTGATTATTCGGACGTTTTGTTGGACATTCTAGTCGGAGGTACAGCGGTGTTGTTTAAACGCGCGTGCAGACGCAGAAGAGGGAAGCGCGCCGGCGCCCTGGTTAAGCTCCGGGTGCGCGGCTTTCGGACTGCGCTCCCAAGCATTCACCTCGCGAATGTCCGTTCCCTTCCTAAAAAAACGGACAAACTTCTTCTCCTCACCCGCACCAACAAAGACTTTTCAAACTCTGCGTTTGGCACGCTTGATTCAGGGAACCTGGCAGTGATTTTGTTCCGAAGCCATTCGGGACCCCTATATTGCAGTCATCTGGTTTATTTTGTTTGGTACCAGGGTTCCCCGAGCGGATCGCGTCGCCGGATCGTGTTTACGGAGGAAAACCGAGGTGGAGGTTTTGCCGTTGTTACCTCCAACGAAAGCATGGTCGTAATGTATGTAACAAGCTTGGGAAAATTGTTGTTTGCTGTCTAATAGAGGCACTCATCATCAACTGTGAGCCGTTCTACTCGCCGCAGGAGTTTTCCTTTTTCATTCTTGTGAATGTGTACGTGCTTCCGGACGCGTGCGTGAGCGCCGCGATGAAACAGCTGGCCGAACAAATAACTGAAATGGAGCAAAAGAACCCAGACTGTCTTTTAATCATTCTTGGAGATTTTAACAAATAAAATCTGTCCCGTGAACTGTCAAAATACAAGCAGCACATTACGTGTACCACCAGAGACAGCACTATTTTGGATCACTGATACACAGCAATAAAGAATGCATATCGCTCTGTCCCACGAGCAGCTTTGGGGCACTCTGATCACTGCTTGGTTCATCTTAAACCGACCTACAGGAAGAAACTGAAATCAGCTAAACCTGTAATAAGGACTGTAAAAAGATGGACTAATGAAAAAGAGCAGGATTTAAAAGCTTGTTTTGACCTCACTAATTGGAGCGTCTTTGAAGCTGCTGCCAACGATCTGGACAAGCTCACAGAGACCGTAACATCTTATATAAGTTTCTGTGAAGACATGTGCATTCCTACCAGGACATTCTTAGCATTTAATAATGATAAACCGTGGTTTACTGGAAAACTCAAGCAGCTTCGTCATGCCAAAGAGGATGCTTACAGAATTGGGGATAAAATCTTGTATAACCAGGTCAGGAACAGACTAACAAAGGAGATCATAGTGGCTAAAAAAAACTACTCAGAAAGCTGAGAAAAGAGTTTTCAGCAAACGATCCAGCGTCAGTATGGACTGGTTTGAGGAACATCCAAAACCCCCCCTGTTTGTTTTACAAGACACCACCCCCAAAGCTTGCGGAGAATCAACAACTGGCTTACGATCTAAATGTGTTTTACAGCAGATTTGAAAAAGATCGTCTACCACCCCCCATCCGCTCAGATCTGCACTTCACACCTTCACCTACCACACCTGCAACCCCCCTCCCTCCCTCCTCCACCATTCAACCTGCGATTAAGGTCTGTGTAGAGGATGTGAACAGGGTCTTCAGAAGACAGAAGTCTAAGAAAGCTTCAGGCCCAGATGGTGTTTCACCTGCCTGTCTAAAAGTCTGCACTGACCAACTGGCCCCATCTTCACACAGATCTTCAACAGTTCATTGGAGCTGTGTGAAGTTCCCTGCGGCTTTAAACGCTCCACCATCATTCCGGTCCCCAAAAAAACCAAAATCACTGGACTTAACGACTACAAACCTGTCGCTCTCACATCTGTGGTCATGAAGTAACTTGAGAGACTGGTGCTGGCCCACCTGAAGGAAATCACTGGACCCTTGCTGGATCCTCTACATTTTGCCTACAGAGCAAACAGGTCTGTAGATGATGCAATCAACATGGGACTGCATTACATCCTGCAACACCGCGACAGACCTGGGAATTACGCAAGGATTCTATTTGTAGACTTCAGTTCGGCCTTCAATACCATCCTACCTGACATTCTCTCAGACAAACTCGCCCAGCTCTCCGTGCCCCCCTCCATCTGTCAGTGGATCAACAGCTTCCTGACAGAAAGGCAGCAGCTAGTGAGGCTGGGCAACCTCACATCCAGGACTATCACCATCAGCACCGGCGCCCCCCAGGGATGTGTACTCTCACCACTGCTCTTCTCTCTCTACACGAATGACTGCTCCTCTAAAGACCCCTCTGTCAAGCTCTTGAAGTTCGCAGACGACACTACAGTCATCAGCCTCATCAAGGACGGAGACGAGTCTGCTTACAGACAGGCGGTTAAAGAGCTGGCTGTCTGGTGCAACCAGGAGCTCAACACGCTCAAAACAGTGGAGATGATAGTGGACTTCAGGAGAAAACCCCCTGCACTCCCCCCACTCACCAGCATGGACAGCACTGTGACTGCAGTGGAGTCATCAGTGTTCCTGGCACCACAATCTCTCAGGACCTGAATGGGAACACTCATGGACTCCATGCAAAAAAGGGCCCAGCAGAGGGTGGACTTCCTCGCCACTGAGGAAATTCAACCGACACAAAGAGATGCTTAAACAGTTATAACTGCCATCATTGAGTCTGTCCGTGTTATCCTAACGTCTGGTTTGGTTTCAGCTACCAAAATCAGACATCAAAGACTACAACGGACAGTCAGAAGCTGAGAGGTTAGTGGTGCCCTCTGCACGCTCCAAGATCTTACATCTCCAGAGGAGAGGAAAAGGGCTCAGAAAATAACTCTGGATCCATCACATCTAAGCCATCTCCTTTTTGAACTTTTGCTTTCTGGTCGGCGCTACAGAGCACTGATCACCAGAACAGCAAGGCACAAGAACAGTATTTTCCCACAGGCTATACTCAGTCTTAACAATTAAGCTTTCATAATTATACATCATCCATCACAACTAACATAGTATATTTATATTAAACTGCACACTTTGTAAATAACACATCTATCTGCACACTAATAAACATATATTTACATTTATCTAAACAATTACATTTTTACCTATACTTCTATTTCTGTATATAGTACATCATTCAATTTTTCTTTTTTTTATTATATTAGTTTTATATTACATCCCTACTGTGTAATTCCTATGTATGTCTACACTATCATGTATGTCTGCACTATGTTTGTACTTTCTTCTACACTGGAAGCTCCTGTCGTCAAGTCAAATTCCTTGTGTGTGTAAACATACTTGGTAATAAAGCTCTTCTGATTCTGATTCTGATTCTGATTCTAAAACAAAATTCCATGGCATACAGTTATGGTATTTTTTCCCACTTAAATCAATATTTAATGTCCATTTATTTATATATTTGGTAGGTAGCCATGCAATAAGCCAGATGATGCAGTCAGCCAATCATAATCACAAAACATCACAAAATGTACTTAATAATGACCAGCTGTCATTACTAACATTATACTTTATCCTTAAATATGTATTTGTTGACGTATTCAAATACACCCTAAGAGTCAGAGAGCCTAAAGATGGCTTTCTAACTTAAATGTTTCATGCCTAAGAGGTCAATTAAGGTCATAAATACATGCATAATCAATGTTATACTGTATAACATAATCTTATAAGTATAATCTGACCACACTAGCATAACAGTCTGTAGAAGTTATTAAAGTATATGTAATCCCTCTTCTCTTGAAGCTTAAATTGACCCCCATTCTAGTAGAGTGCAGAAGCTTTTAAAGATTTTGTGTCTTCAGTGCCATGTGTATGACAAGTTTCAGTCTGTTTACCCTTGTGAAAAAGAAGCACAAATTTAGCATATTTTTTAAAAAGAGTACTTATTGGAAATAATGTGCTTTAAAAATATATACTTTAGAACTGAATGTAATCTTTCAGACACTTAATTGCATGTTTAGAAATGAAAATGTATTATAGTTTAAAATGTATATTAAATGCAATTAGCTGATTCTTTACAGAGCTTTTTATATGTAATTTCATAATGACTTCTGCTTTTGAATTTATAGTTAAAGAGGACTGATGAAGGTACTGACAATCATTTATATAAATATTTCTAAAATATACTTTAATGTCATTTCTATTGAAACTTATTTATATTTACACATGATAATAAAGTTGCAATTTAGTGCATTTAAAATATGTTAACTTTAAATGTAATATTGAATAATGGAATTAATATTTAGTGCACACCTTGTACAATAAGTGTAATTTAAAGCACAACAAAAGATTATTAAAACAATGATTTTAAATGTGCTAAAAAGTGTTATTTAATTAAGCACACACATTAACACATTAACTTTGCAGCACTAATATGTACACAACATGAATATAACAATGTTTATGATAATGTTGCAAATTTAGAGCAGTCATTCACAAAATTGAAGTCTATGGTTATTCTGCCTCAAGCTTCAGATAAACAATGTGAATGCTGAAAATGAAAGCCTGTGTATGTGTGTATTTGCCGTGTGTGTGTGTGTGCGTGCATGTGTGTGTGTGTGTGCACGTGCATGTGTGTTCGCTCAACCCATATAACCCATCTATTAAAACATGCACTAATGAAACCAGAGAATGGCTTTAGCAAACTAAGGGCACATCAAAGATACTAGGCCATCAGTCAACTTGTACAACTTTATTGCACATGGATTGTCAGTAGTTGTGTGTGTTATTTGTGCATATATGTGGGACATTAGCTTTTTTTTGCTCTTGTATGCTCTACTGAGTGTGTACCCACTTTGTGGAGATATACAGCAGCACCTGGGTATTTTTGTGCCTTTTATCAACCAATAATTGGTTTCTTTCAGCTAACCTGACACCATGGCATCATTACTCCTTACTTCCACAGTGTTTCTGTTCCCTGTTAGCATGTCACAGTAGCTCACAACCCTGCTTGATCAAAAAGAGACCTCAACATTAAAAGGCAAAAAACTTTAAACCCAAACCACATGTGAGCCTCTCCCTTGGGTTTCACCCCAATCCTCTCCTCTTCTCTTTGGCTTTGTCTCTCATATGCCCCTTTGCAAAAATGCTGAGGGCTGCAGGGTCAGCAAATTGATTGCAGTGGAGGTGCTGCTAGCGACCACGACCTGTTTGATCTCAGCACACGGCTTGTCTCTAATAAATTAACCAGCAATCGAGGCTATTTACTTTGGTTGGAGGCTATTTGAGCAGAGATTGTTAAACGGCCCAGTTGTGTCATTTACAGGGGAAGTGAGAGCTTTTCCTTTCATTTAGGAGAATTCCACTGCTTTATGAAATGAGGGGTGCTTTGCAGGGGGCTCTACTCAAGGTTCCCAATTCTGCGCTCCTGCTTGACAAGTCAGAGAAGAAAAGCATATTGTGTTTTATATGTGTATTGTGGAAGGAAAGGGTTGTAATACTTCAAAGGAGTTGCTAAAGGTAAATGGGAAAGTGCTTATTTCAAACAGAAGCCATCATGTAGCTGTCAGCCAATAAATGCAAATAAATTCCTGCAGGCTCATATGAACAGAACTAATGTTTGTATAATGAAATTACTTTTGACCTATTAACATACTACTAAATTTATAGATGTTAATCATAGTTATACTATATATTCATCATTGCATTTGTATAGTACACTAAAATGTGAATACATTTGGATGAAAAGGATATTGAATATAGGATGTAAAAAGATTATAAAAATCAAGTCATGTCATGTGAATAAACATTTACACATGTGTCCACATGTACATACATATATGTTTACCCCACCCCAAAAAAGCATTATAATTAAATACATGCATATATGGATTGTATTTGTTTGTTTTTTTCTAATTCATTTATTATATTTTACCTTTGATGGCATGATTAATGATTAATTAGACAAAATCAAAAACCTTATGTTTTTTTTTTTTTTACTTCCAAACTAGAATTTCTATTCCAAACGTCTTTCTATTGCAATTGGAAATAATGGTACATATTCATAGGTTATCCTTCAATGCTAGACATGTTGAATTTATTAAATATTTATTAAATTTATTAAATAAAAAAAACACAATGACATAAAAGGGGTGGTCATTGCAGTATGAGAAAGGGTAAAACGTGATGGTGGTATGGATGTAAAATTGCTTTTTACATCAGAGGGTATTTTACACTGAGAAACAAATGCACTACACCCGAGTCATTCATACATGTCAGCAGCATTCTACTGCCTGCTGGGAAAATTTGTTAGTAACTTCCTACTACCTTTACATCGTCTGTAATTTGTATTACGGCACTGTTTACTAGGACACCAGAAGCTGCTGTCCATGGTGCTGCGGGCGCTGTTATTTGCTAATTAGTGATAAAGACATTTCCTCCCTAAAGACCTGCATACAGGCGGCTTAGCTGAGTGATGTAGTTCTCCTTTCATTCACTGCCAAATCAGTCTTTTTTGCGGTCAGACTTTTGTGGTATACTCATAATAATTCCTTGAAGTCCTCAGTCGACACCTCGTTAGCATTATGCTAAGCGTCTGTGGTTCAGGCTCACACAGAAACAGTGGTTTAAAGATCGACAGTAATGGAGGGGAGCTTCTCTTTTTTCTTTGTTTTATTAAACTCATTCACCATGCATCACCTCACTCGGTCCAAAGAAGCGAAGAAACCGTATAATCACAGTCTACATGTGTTATTAATTACACTGCTCATGCACAAGGCCTGTTGTTAGCATGTATTATAGTCACGCTGCATTGCATTAACAGTTTCTAGTTAAGTGAGGCTCCAGACAACTGCTCCACAGATAATTCTCAGTGTATTTAGAGAGGTTAGAGAGTCTGACTTGTAACCCGAAGGAAGTGGGTTCGAGTCTCAGGTCCGCCAGGAGTTGTCGGTGGGGAGAGTGAATAACCAGAACTCTCTTCCACCCTCAATACCACGACTGAGGTGGGACCCTTGAGCAAGGCACTGAACCCCTAACTTCTTCTGCCCACTGCTCCGGGTGTGTGTTCTTTTGTCATTGTTTTTGTCAATATTTTATTCTTTGCCAAGCCATAGATTACTCAGAACTTTGGAATGTTCAGTTCTACAATAAAAAAAAATAATAATAATAAGTGCGGAGCAGGGACCTGGCAAGAAAGCATTGCATCATCACCTTGCAACTAATGTTGGAATACTTCAACCTAGCCCAGGCATACCTGGAATGTTGTCAAGCCAACTACATAGGGGGAGACAGTGGCATTGAGTAAATGCATGATGCATAATATATGGAATATCAAATTTTTAAGAGAAAGCACTGCCTATCAACTCAATTTAAGAGAGCAAAGAGGGTTATTAATGATTAGAAAATAAGATTAGCTATTAGCTTATACCCCTTAGCATCGCCAGCGTGGTTGCCGCTAATCACGCTTACATTACTAATACTCCATTCACACACATTACCATTGTTTTACTAACTGTTACTTGCTTTAATGGCGGATGAGTGTCTACCTTTGAGTGCAGGTGAGGACACGTTCGATCGGTGCAGCTCGAGCTGGAGGCCATGGAGAAGCAGATCCACGACCTGGTGGAGAAGCAGACCCAGCTTAGAGAGCTTAGAGGGCCGGCGGAGAGGCTGCGGAGAGCTGCTAACTCTCCCGCCACTCTCTACTGCCAGTGTGTTCTCTGGAAAAAAAAAAAAATTCAGGCGAGTTCATCGGGCCAGGACGGCTATCTTCCCAGATGTCCCTCCTCTGAATGATGCTCACAGTCATAAAAAAAAAAGAAAAAAGCGTTAACTTTTTCTTCTTTAAGTGGTATACCCCATGATGGGGTATGTACCAAATGTTACCTTCTTTTCCTTGCAGTTGTTCTCTACGCACCCTTTCAGCAAATCCTTTATTAATAATTTCAGAAAGAAAGTTGCTATATTCCTCGTGAAAAACAGGAACTCTTTTGAACTTTCTTTTTAGACTCTCTAGGCACTGTTCGGCAATTTGTCGATTGTTGGGCAATGAAACATGCTGATTTTTGAAGGGAAGTTTGAGGCTGTAATGTCCATCCACTATTTTGGCAGACTCATCAACAATTTTCATGAATTGCTTGTCTTCTCTAGACATCTCCCTTTTCTCATCATATGCTTTCTCATTGAACTCAGTATTGTACTGGGATATCATTAAGTCATGAAAATTGACCAATAATATACGGCTGACATTGACTGTGGTGCATCTATTGTCTCCTCCTCTTAATGGGCCGTTAACCACCCAACCAAGCAAAGTTCTCACAGCATATGGCCCATCTCCCTGGCTGTTGATAATTTCCCAAGGTTCTAATAATTTAGAGGCATTAGTGCCAATTAGCAGGCCAATATCTGCTTCTATGGTGGGAAGTAAAACTCATTTTCAGTAAGGCCATTTGGATACTTCACTCTGGGTAGGGATGTTGTGCTTATTGACAGGCATGGAGCTTTGTGTGTATACATCTGGAAGGGCGATGAAGTTGTTATCATATAGTGCACTCACCTCCAACCCAGACACCACATTACTGACCATCGTCTTCTCTTGATTCATCGTTCGCAACAGAATGTTGGTCTTTTTTTCCAGTCATATCACGCTGATTCCTGAGGTCCGAGGTGGCAAATGTGGCAGACTGCCGGTCCAGAACATGCAGAGCGTTTGCACTATTTTGTTTTCCTTGGTTCTTCGCCTAATCTCACTGGCAGCAGTGATAGCACACTTTCTTCTCACCGCCAATGTGGCGCCTGTAGTGGTTTAATTCCCGAGTGGAAAAGATCCTGGGTGGTTTGCACAAGCATGGGAGGAAAGTGATGGTTTGTCATGATTAGGATGAGGTACTCCAATAGTTGTCTTATTTTCCACTTTTCCTATGTGGACTACTGTTGGGTGTTTTTGACTGCAGACTTTACAGGTTTGACGCTTATTACAGGTTTTACTCATGTGTCCTTGAACTAGACATCCAAAGCATATCCCTTTTTCCTTTATAAACTGGATCTTATCTTTGTGCATCTTTCTTTTAAACTGAGAACAGACATCTAGCAAATGTTCCTTTTGCTGCACAGAAAAGGCAAATGGTTAGCATATTTGGAATTTGTGGCTTTTCCATAGACACACTGGTGGCAAAACTGCTGCTAGAAGACTTTGGCTTGCCGGTTTTGACTGCAGATTTAGTCTTAGCGGCATTTTGAATAGTTTGATCAATTATATTTCCAAATATGGGGTCAGTTAATATATTAACTTGCTTCTCAATAAACTTGACTAGGTCACAGAATCTCACCTTGCTGTGTCCTCTTTAATGGAGCTCCGATCACTGACCATTAAATTGCCATTAAAACTCAGAGAAAGATGGCGCATTGAGGTTTCGAAGATTAGAGGCAAGATCAAGTTCCTCCATCTCTTCCATAACATTACAACACCCTCTCAGGTATAGTGCGAAAGCTTGAAGTCATTTTGGATCCTCTGGCTTAATTGATGGCCAAGACAGGGCCTTTTCTATATATGCATTAGAGATTTTAAAATTTATTACCAAAATGTTCTTTGAGGAGTTTTTTGGCTTGCTGATATCCCCTGACAGGATTCATGTGAAGGCAAGTTTTGATCAATTCTTTAGGCTGCCCTCTGGTAAACTGTTCTAAAAAACACAGCCTATCTTGATCATTGTCAGTTTTACTCTCAATAGTGTCCTCAAAAGATCTAATGAATGCTCTAAACTCCAGCGGCTCTCCCTCAAAAACTTTGACTTCCTTCTAAGGCAAAGAGAACAAGAATGTCTGATTCACAAGACGGTCCGTGAAATCAGTTTGTTTACGTAAAATACTATACAAAGCAGTGTCTGCTGAAGGTGTTGGATTCCTTTGAGGTGCTGGCTGAGACCTTGAACTGGGTGCCTGGGTGCTTAGGTGGCTGGGTGCATGAGTCTGATATTGCACCGGGTAGTGTCGCACATCAGGTCTTGGTAGTTTAACAGCGCTGGATACTGGTTCAAGATGTTGCCGCTCCTCTCTAAAGGCAGTATGCGTCTCCACCTGTGCAGATACAAGTGAACCTGCTTCCAAAGTGACTGTCCTTGCTTTGGGATGTTTCAGAGGAGGTTTGCTTTCCTTTTGGTCTCGAAATGCAGAATGCGGCTCTTTAGGACTGACACCTTTAGCTGAGTCACCTGGTAGCATCAGAGATTTTTTCAAGGAAATTTTAGACACCTCTTTGTTTGCTCCTTTATATCCAGGAAAATGAAGTAGATCACAGTTGATTTATTAATCTTGCATGTTACAAAAAATAAACTGATGCAACTTAACATTGAAAGTAAAATACAAAATAATTCAAGCTGCAAACTATAAGAGCACCAGAAAACACTGAAAGGGAGAAAGAAGGTCTAAAGACCGTGTGCTCCCAGTAGACCATTATCTCATTAGACACCTGTGGCTTTATCTTGTGGTTTGTCCTGTAGAGGGCGCACACAAACTCCAGAAAACATGCAAGTAAGAGGAAAAACATAAAACACTTGTACAAAACCTATAAATGGCTTCCTACAATGTGTTTGAATAAAGCTTTGTTTCATGTGTCGATGACTTTTATTTATTATTTATTTGAGTATTGAGTATTCATTAAGTATGCCATTTTGGACGCAGCCTTTGTTTGCCATGTTGCCACCTTTATGTTACTTTACTTCCTGTTTCCTGTCATGTGAGAGATCGAGACTTATTTAAAGATTATAATTAAGAGGAATAAAGTGGTTAAAACATGTAAACCTATTGAAACTGTAATATGAATAAAATCATTATAATTTATTGAGTAGTTTAAAACATGACTTATGTGGCAGTGTCACATAGTCTCCCCTCTTAAGGATCTCTTTGGATGATGAGCTATGATGATGTTGATTGTGAGGTGTTTTCCTGCTGGGAGGGGAGATATCGTCTTCTGGATCCTTTGTTTTCTCAAAGTGTTTTGCACTTTTCTTGTATCTTCTCCGAAAACACTCTATGACCTCTGTCTCCAGTTTCGCCACAGCATCCTTTATAGTTTCCTCCATTTTACAAAACTTCACAGCCTCTCTAAAATACACTTCACGATTAAGATTATTTTCAACAGAGTCTTTAAAATTCTTCTCCAATCTTGTGTTTTTATGAGCAACCACCTCAGCGTGAAGCTGTACATACTCACTATGATGTAAAACCCATTCATTATTAAAACCATCTTCAAATGGTCAAAATCACCGTCATCTTAAAACACTCTTTTGAACACAGTGTAAAAAAATAAAAAATACCTTTAAACATTACACATACGGGGCACCTTATGTCACGATCAAACTTATTGGTAGATGTTATTGATTTTGCATCCAAAAATCAATGCCCTTTGCATTCCTGTAAAATTTGCCTAAAACACCTTTTTTCCCTCAGCATTCAGACAGGCTCGTATAACCCCACTACTTAAAACCACCCTTGCCATCTCTTTTAGAGACTTAGACCGGTTTTCCCCTTCTTCCTTCACTGCAAAAACCACCTAATGACTGTGTTCAACCCAGTCTCTGCCTTTCTCACACAGAACAACCCCCTCGACAGCAACCAGTCTGGTTTCAAAAGTGGACATTCACGAGAAACTGCCTTTGCTCGTCAGTTGTTGAATCCTCAGACTGGCAAGAGCGAATGCCAAATCTTCAATACTTATCTTGCTGGATCTGTCCGCTGCTTTTGACATGTTTAACCACCAGATCCTCCTGTCAACCCTATTGGCAAAGGGCATCTCAGGAACCGCACGCCAGTGATTTGAGTCTTACCTCTCAGATAGGTCCTTCAAGATATCTTGGAGAGTTGAGGATCTCTCATTCCATCCTGATGATCCGATGATAGCTGCTCGCATCTCAGCTTTTCTAACAGACATGTCTTGCTGGATGAAGTACCATCACCTTCAACTCAACCTTGCCAAAACAGAACTGCTTGTAGTTCCAGCAAACCCATCATTTCATCTGCACTTTCAACATCCAGTTAGGCACATCACCCTAACTGCGCGTCAGATAACATCCAGAAACCTTGGACAGTTATGATTGATGATGCACTGACTTTCTCGGACCACATGCTAAAACTGCCCGGATGCGGCAGATTTGCTTTATTTCAAACATCAAGAAGATCCGAACCTTCACTTTCGGAACAGCGTTCACACTCAGGTTCAGAGGCGCTTGTTCGGTGTCCGCTTGTGGACTATTGCAATGCTCTCTTTGCAGGTCTTAGCCAGTTCTATCAAACCTTTACAATCAATCCAGAATGCGGCAGCAAGATTCATTTCTAATGAGTCAAAAAGAATGCACGTCACACCTATGTTCATCAATCTGCACTGGCTACCAACAGCTGCTCGCATAAAATTCAAGGCATTAATATTTGCCTACAAAACCACCACTGAATATTCACCCCTGATTACCTAAATTCATTACTTCAGAGTTATGTGCACTCTAGAACCTTGCGTTCTGCAAGTGATCGGTGTATTATTGTGCCATCTCAAAGGGGCACAAAATCACTTTCATAGACTTTTACATTAACTGTAATTCCTGGTGGAATGACCTGCCCAACTCATCCGAGCAGCTGAGTCCTTAGCCATCTTCAAGAATCAGCTAAAAACACATCGCTTCCATCTTTATTTGACCCTCTAACTCTATGACTCTCCAGTCTAATGTCTCGGGTGTCTTGTATTTTTAAAAAGGGGCTAACTGGAGGACTTGTTATTAGGCACTTGCATAGCATGCTGCTGCTTGTTTGTTGATTTGGATAAAATCGTGCTGCTAAATGTAACTGGTACACACCGGGGTCTAAAAGGGCACGTAAGGGGACCCAAAGTGGTAAAGGGCTGCATGCGTGCTCTTGAACCGATTTGTGATAATATGTATGGTGTTTGGGTGACTGTGGTGTTTGAAAGGTTGGCAACTTAAGGTTTGTTCTGTTTTAGGAGACAGACTCTAAGCGTGGTGCGGCGCTGTAGAGTGGGGTCGTCCTGGTTGGATTGATGTAACTTGGGGTAGGAACTTTCAACACACTTAAAAGAAAAAAATCACAAAAACTTTCCCCTACATTTGTATAATTTGTTTGTAACGAGAGGTTGCGACTGGCAGATGACTATGAGCTGTGAGCGTGGGAGCTGATTACTGGTAAGCACAATGGGATCAACAGCGATGGAAGCCTGTATTGACTGGGCTGACGAAACGGCTGTTATTGGCGGTAGCCTGTGTGATGTGTATTTTTAAAATGGTTTTGCTTAGCTTTGAATCACAAAAATCTCACTTTCCAAATATATGGGACATTTAAAAAAATTGTTTGTGTGTGTGTTGTTGGGGTAGTGTCACAAAGTTAACCCTCAAAAACATGCAGTGTACCGCGGGCAGTACAGTGAAATGCTAACAGATTAAAATGGGGTCAGATTTAACTGTGTGAGGTTAGGAGTGTTTAATAAGACGAGACAATACAACAGTTATAAAGTAAATAAATTAAGTATATTTACAATTTATTTGCTTATATGAATTAAATCACCCACAAAGGGTAGAAAGGTTTGTTTGTTTTAAAAAGGATGGCCAGAGACGTGGATACCAAAATACAAAACCACAATGCTCCTATATTCCAAAATAGTCTAAAACAATAATAAAAAATTAATAAAAAAATTGCAGTGTGACTCATCAGCTACTGCAAAGAAGGTTCACAAACATGGATGCGGTAAGGGAACGTTCATCCCTAAAATTATTCTTTAGTTTTCATGTGTTCCAAGAGGCATACACAGTAACATACTTTGTATTTATTTTATAGCGTGTTATGATGATGTTTGATATGGTGTGACATGGAAAATGAAATGTGAATTGGGTTGGACTTATGCATGTTGCGTTTTATGTCGTTCACTCTGCTTGAGTGGGAAAAAAGTGTTTTGCTCAAGAACAAACATTAAATGCAAAACTCTGTCTGGGTGTTTGACTCAGAGCAAAACAGAGAGTAAAAAAATAACAACTGGGTCTAGGAAAAAGGACCGTAGCTGTATGATTTGGTTTGAATAGTATACACGTCAGATAGTAACGTACGGGGTTTAATACAAAATTACCCTGCATGCATCAAGAAAATGATTTTCATGCACACCACAAAGCCAATAGCCTAAAGCCTGTGAGGAACTGTGACTTTAATAATTGCATTAACCGTCACTTCCATTGTGTCTTGTGTAACAGATAGTTAATAAAAAATAGTTTATAGCACGTGCATTTTCAGTGGGTACGGGGAAATAGATGTTTGGGTTTTCCCCCATAATAGTGTGTGCTTTGTGTAGTGTGTGTGGTTGCAGGTTTAAGAGCTTATGATATAACATGTTAGGTTGGGGAAATGGATGCAGAACGAGTAAACCAAAGCGTTGAAGCTCAAGATGGCAAATCCTCCACAGACTGCAGTGAAATTTTCCAGGGAAGCTGACATAGAGCTGGAAGTCAATGTGTATCCAAGGGGGGGGAGGGGAGGAACAGCACAGAATATCATCGGTCTGATGTAATGATTTGGCTTTTAACAAGTTTTTTTAAAGTTTCAGGCAGACTATCGGGAGCCAAGAAACAGAAGATAAAAGCACAAGCAGCAAGATGCCAATAACCCAGCACAGCCCAAAACCCATAAGTAGACCCATCATATACACTCAGAATTATCTTTTCTTATAATTTGCATGATTTGTTGTAGGGAATGGAGCGAGATCGTTTACCAAAGCACACATCTGGAGGAACCTGTATAATGTAAAGATACGAACACTGAGGTTCGTTGTTGTTTTATGTGCCAAGACGCATTTCATGACCTTACGTTCCTGGAAGTGTAGCCGTTAAGGCCGATTAACATACTATTGTTGTTTCGCGCCCAGAACACATGAGATACAGAGGACAAAGTGATCCAAGATGGCTGTGTGACTCAACAACAGGACCGAGGCTCAGCTCGGACTTCCAATAAAAGTAAGGTGAACAGTCGGGACACACAGGTCAATGAGAGGAAGAGCAGCAGGAAGCTCAGTTTTCTGCGTGTTGTTTGCATTTTATTATGGGGGTGTCCTGTAGTTTGCGTGTACAAAATAGGATGGCACACAGCACAGTTATCTATTCCCAAACAGGTGATAAAAGAGCAAGCACTATACCCATAAACTTCTGTGAATGACAGAACTCTAAATTCTTTGACAACCCAAATTTTTTTTTCAGCCTTAGACCATTAATTCCCCTGGGCCTGCTTGCGTTAATTGAATCTGTAATGAAGAGGAATCACTAGTTAGGAGACCAAAGGAAAATAATTTCTTTAAATTAAAGAGCAAAATACAACTACAGATTTTTTCAACTTTAAGGATGAATTAAGATTACCTGTCTCGTTACTGATTTCTCCTTCTGCACATGGTATACAGTCATAACAGCAGACAGGTCTTCCTTTTTGTGCAGCCTTCCTAGTGCCCGGAGGGCAACTCTCACTGCACACAGAGCTTGGCTTCTGCATGTAAAAATGCATATTACAGAAAGATCTTAAATTTAAAATACTTTCTTATCTGTTATGTAACCATGGCAATTTCAGTTAGGACTTAATTTAGGACAAAAGCTTTTACAAAACAAAATTTTCTAAGTGCATTATTTTATCTTAACAACAGATTAAGGGTATTACATAAGTATCCTAACCTGACAAAACATCCTAAAAACGGTTTTAACTTTAGGATAACCCCACTGGTGTCCTATCTTCAAACCTTTTTGAAACCCAACTGGGAAAAAGAAAACACATTACATTAGCCCTTTTCATGAATGGCGTTACATTTATTAATTATGACTGGTTTGTAAATAAACTTCCTGACTTGTCTCAATTCCTCTGCAAATCTAATAGCTCAGAAAAACTTGATGATGTAAAATAAACTATGGACTCTCTCTTTTCTAACACTTTAGACACAGTCTCTCCTTTACGCTTAAAGAAGATTAAGGAAAACAGCCCGAGACCGTGGTATAATGAGCACACTTGCGCCCCCTAAAGAGAGCAGCCTGGAAAATGAAGCACAGCTGGAAGAAAACAAAACTAGAAGTATTTCGTATTGCATGGAGGGAAAGTATTTCTACTTATGGAAATCTTTAAAACTTAGATCTGCTTACTTTAATCTCGTCTAGAGGAAAACAAACACAACCCCCAGCATTTATTCACACAGTGGTACTTACCGAAAGTAAAAGCATCCCCAGGTGCAACATTTCCCAGCAGCACAGCAGTAATGACTTCATGAACTACTTTAATTCCAAGATCGACACTATTAGAGATAAAATTATAACCATGCAGCCATCAGCTACAGTATCGCATCAGACAGTGCATTATAGATTACCTGAGGAACAATTCCACTTAATAAATACTCGTGAGTATAGGAGAGGATTATTGTGGGAGGTTCGTAAAAACCCCCCCCCCACGTCCCACCACCCCCCAATAAAAAAAAAAAAAAAACAAAAAACACGCACCAGGGGAAAAACGACGTCTCCCGAAAAGCGAAAAAAAGCGCAGACAAAGAAAGACGAAAAAAAGAAAACCGCCACTACCCGAAAAAAAAAGAAAACTGAGGCAGGAGAGCAGATCGCAAACCCACCACCCGAACGCGCGGGGAAGGCAAAAAAAAGAAAAGAAACCACCACAAGGAAAACCAAAAAAAAAACAAAAACCCCGGAGCGACAAAAAAAACCGTCAAAAAGCAAAAAACCGCACAAAAAACCAAAACAACCAGGCCACCCACACGCGGGCAAGGCGCGCGGGGGAAAAAAAAACGCAACAACAGAAGAAAAAACAAAACAAAAAAAACACACACCGCTCCGAAAAGCCGGAACTACCCCAAAAAAAAACAACCCACGGGGCCAGGCCGGGGACCCCCACAAAAAAAAAAAACTAAAAAAAAACCAACCCCAAAAAACCCCCCTGTCCAAAAAATTAAGACAAGTTTACACAATGGTCCATCTCTCATCTGAGCTCTAACGTGGTGCTAATAACCAGAAGTCATATATCCTCGGCTGAATAAATGACTTGCATGTGTCTTTAGAGATAAATGGGGTCCCAAGGGGAGGGGGATCCTTCAAATGGTCGTGTATGTAGCCTCTATTTATGGGAAGCATATATGTTTAGCAAATTGGTGCAATTTAATAGGCACAATGGCAATTAGTTTCAAAAAGCACGCAATAATTCACAATTGGCAGGCGTTGTATTTCTGTATTTAAATTTACATTTTCCATTACCCATACGTGCAAAGTTTGGTGAAAAAGTAAAATGAAAATTAAATTATACAATTTACATTTGCCGTTTTCAACAGTAGTCTTAATATGTAAATTTCATGCAAATTTGAATGCTTTATAAGTTGCTAAATTAAAATAAATGTATAACACAAATTGATTTGATGTGTGTAACATGTTCAAGCAGAAATGGTTGCATAATGATCATTTAAATGCTATTTGTCTTAAATGCATTTAGACTAACAGTTAGAACATTTAGGATTGCATTTTCATCATGACGCCATGGGATTTTTGTAGCAAAATTCAATTTGAAAATTCAATTTGAAAATGCATTTCAAGCTGACCACGCCCCACCTCCGTCAATCATTGCTTCAAGGCAGGGATTGGCGGAAGCGTGGTATGTTTGGATCGTTTGAAACATGGCGGCTGGAGATCTGATAAGATCGTGTTGATTTTTTTTCGGAAAGCACTGGTCAGATGAAGTGACGGTGAACCGAAAATTATATGAAGCTGGATTCCATTCTAAAATCAGAAGCCGTTCGAAGAGCAACCGATCTGAAAACGTCGTAGACCGACGTCTATCCCGGGAATAAGAACGTCTTGAGCTTTGTGCGTCTTACACTGCAGGTGACCCACGTGACGTCAGCGTCTTGAAATTAGCTGGTTTTTAAACATTTAAGGAGCCTAGCTGCTGTGTAAATACTATAAATGGACATTACAAGCATTAGGCTACAATAAAGATATTTTATACCTAAAATAATACTCAACCATTTCCAGCATCCTGCTGTACTTCCCTGAATAAGTCTTTAAAGGTGTTATAGGCTAATAAGTCGTTCTGAGTAATAAATTGAAAAAGCTCCCACCTGTATATGACTAAACAAAATAACATGCAGTTTAATTGAGGTTCTGTTATAAATGTGTCTATTTGAAACATTAATTGTTTTAATTAATTATACAAAAAAATGTTTGAAATTAATTAAGACTTCCCAAGTTTTTGAACGGAAGTCCTGAATGACTGTTATTAAAGGTCATTTAATGAATTTTTATTATTTTCAATGCCCCGCAGAAACCCTGCCTTTGTTGGAAAAGTAAATAAATTATTTGAATTATGTTTGATTATGTTATAACACTTTTCAGTAACGAATAAAGAGGTATCATATTGATCACAAGTATAGTATTGAGTGCCACAAGGTTCAGTACTAGGACCGCTGCTTTTTATGCTTTACATAATACCCTTGGGAGAGATCATCCGGAAACATGGTGTTAGTTTTAACTGTTATGCTGATGATACTCTGCTCTACATTTCATCACAGCCCGATGATACATACCAGTTCACAAAACTAACGAAATGCATAGTTGATATAGAAAACTGGATGACTAGTAATTTCCTGCTGCTAAATTCTGAAAAAAAAACAAAAAACATAGGGTGTAGTGATTGGCTCCACAAATCGTCCAACTTAGCGTCCCCGTATGAAGCGGGACGGGGTCTAGAACACATTGTAATGGGGCCCTATCATACATTCGGCACAAGGTGACGCCAGGTGTGACGCAAGTGTTTTTTGCGAGTTTCAGCCTGACTCAGTTATCATTTTCACTTCCTGCTCCACGTTGGTTAAATAGCAAATGCATTTGCACCCATTTGTGCGGCCATGGGTGTGCTGGTCTCTAAAAGAGGTGTGTTCAGGCACATTGTTGGCGCATTGCTATTTTGAGGCAACTGAAATAGACTGCACCATAGACCAACTCAAACCTTGTCTAAAGTCTGGCGCAATATTTTTTTGTGCATTAAAGAGCGTTGTTTAGTAACTCCTATATGTTGGTGCACAACATGCTAAACTCTGCTTATCACACACACAGGGACACGCAGCAGCACACAAACATGCCAAATGTTAAAAATTAAAGGATTACAATTTAAAAGATTATTATTGTGCCCCGTAGATTGTCTGCTCACGTGCTTTAAAGTCAGACACAAGCAGATCTGTTTCCTCTCTGGAGAAGTGTTCAGTCTTTGCTTTTGCAAATTCTGCCATGTAAATAGCGAATCCGTCATGGTACAAGCGCAACTGGGTTTTAAAGGGAATGGGAGATGAGACTATGATTGGTTTATTGCATGTTATGCCCAGAAAACACCCATTACTCATTGAGAGAATAGGGACAACCCTTTTAGACAATGCACACGGCATGCCCCGACGCCGTTTTTTCCGGTTTGTTAAATCTAGCAACATTGGGATTCCGAACGCATTGGCGTTGTGCGCTTTAGACCATGCATTTAGACTGTTAAAATATGGCCCGATGGCGGCTCTGTCAATTCTTTGTCATCAGTTAGGAACCCAGGAGTCTGATATCTGATAGCAATCTTTCCTTTTGAAAATTATGTTTGTAGCATTTTCCATCTTAAAAACATATTTAAATTATGACCTATGTTCTCAATGTCAAATGTAGAAATGTTAATTCATTCTTTCATGACCTCAAGGTTAAATTATTGTAATGCTTTATTGGGTGGTTGTTCTGCATGTTTAATAAACAAATTCCAGCTGGTCCAAAATGCAGCAGCCAGAGTTCTTAGTAGAACCAGGAAATATGACCATATTAGCCTGGTTCTGTCAACTCTGTACTGGCTCATTATTGAACATAGTATACATTTTAATTAAATCTTGCAAACTACTTATAAAGCCCTGAATAGTTTAGCTCCTCGGTACTTGAGTGAGCTCATATCACAATATAGTCCTTCACGTCCGCTGTGATCTCAAAACTCTGGCCATTTTTGATAATACCTAGAATATCAAAATCAACTGCAGGTGGCAGATCTTTTTTCCTATTTAGTGCCTAAACTCTGGAACAATCTACCTAGCATTGTTCGGAAGGCAGGCACACATCTCTTTAACCTGGCATACACATAACACACTAGGGGTCCAGAGTGATTTTACCAGCCCTTTTCCTCACTGTGGCTGAGTACAGATCTTGGAGTGTCAGAAGGGGTGATTTTCATCATCTGTGACAGGTTGAGCTTCCTAAGCCAGTGAAGGAAATACAACCACTGCTGGCCCTTTTTCACAACTAAGCCTATATGAGTGTTCCATTTTAAGTTCTTTCTTTCTTTATATAGCACTATATAAATACAACTAAGTTGCCCAAAGTGGTTTACAAGGTACACATAGAAAATAACACATCAACATGAAGTAAATAGCGTTAAAAATAATAGTAATAATAATAATAATACAGTCCTAAAGCAACACCCATTTTAAAATGCCATAGAGAATAAATTAATTTGTTATTTGGATCTAAAAATAGCCAGAGTCAGTGCCGTTCTGATAGCTAGTGGCAGCTTATTCCACAGATTTGGATCGCTCACCGCAAACGCACGATCACCCTTGAGCCTAGATCTAGTTCTGGGCACTGTTAAGAGTGCCAGATCACTGGATCTAAGTGATCTAAGGGAACATGTCTTACGAGGAGATCTGCAAGATAAGGTGGACTTAAATACCATGACAAGGATTTTGAACTCAATTTTGTATTTTACAGGTAGCCAATTCAACGAAACAAGGATAGGAGTGATATGTTCATATTTTCGTGTCCGGGTCAGGAGTCTAGCAGCAGCATTCTGGACTAGTTGCAGCCGATCTAGAGATAACTTAATATTACCGCAGTAAAGCGAGTTGCAATAGTCTAGGTGGGAAAATATCAGCACATGAATGATTTTCTGAGTATCTGAAAATTTTTAAAATGGTTTAACTTTTGCGATTTGACATAGATAAAAGAAGCAAGACCGAACCACAGAACTAATTTGTTTATCCATTTTAAGCTCATTGTCAATTTGGATGCCCAGATTTTTGACACACGATCTCATGTTTGGTTCAAACTTTTTTAGTTCCATTTTAAGGACTGCCATACCAGATACTGACCCAAATATAATGATTTATGTCTTAGATTCATTAAGATGGAGAAAATTTGAGGGCATCCACTTCGTGAGATCTTTAAGACAGGATGTCAGGGTTTCTAAAGCGAAATTATCAATGTTAACTGAAAAAGAATGGTTAGTCAAATAAGGTATAAACAATTTTAGAACGTTTCCCTGCAGACCGATACAGTGTTCTAAACGAGAAATAAGAATAGAGTGATTAATAGTATCAAATGCTGCTGATAGATCGAGAAGTATGAGAACCACAGAATCGCCAGAGTCGACTGATAGATAGATGTCATTTAATACTTTAAGAAGAGCTGTTTCGGTGCAGTGCTGGATTCTAAAGCCTGACTGAAATGTATTGAGAATAGACTTACTACTCATGAAGTCATGTAATTGTATAGAGACCACTTTTTCTAAAATGTTTGCCATAAAAGGCAAATTTGAAATAGGTCTAAAATTAGACAGTAAAGCTGAATATAATTCCCTTTTTTTAGTTGAGGTCTGACTGTTGTATGTTTTAACTGATCTGGTACAGTTCCAGTGATAAGACATTTATTTATAAGAGACAGCAAACTAGGTCCAAGCGTCTTTACAATCTGTTTAAAAAAATGTGGAGGAATCGTATCATGCGGGCAAGCAGAAGGCTTTAAATGATCTATGGTTTCGTAGAGTGAGGAAAGGGTAATAGGCTCAAACTCACTCCAGGTAGCTCGACAAATATGAGGTTCAATAAAAGTGCAAGCCGAAGGTCAAGTAGTCCTTAATAAGTTAGCTATTTTAGTAACAAAGTTACCAAGGAATTTTTCAAATAGGTGTGAAGATATCTCTGTAAAGGTTTAATTAGGGGGGTTAAGAACATCGTTGATAGTAGCAAAAAGAACAGCAGGTTTATGCTGGCTTTTGGCAATAACATTCAAAAAATATTTATGCCTAGCTACTCTTACAGCTTTCTGATAATTAGTCAATAAATATTTTAAGAGTCCGTAAGAAATCTGAAGCTTATCCTTTTTACATTTTCTTTCAGCCCTCCTACAGATCTGATGAAGAGCGCGAATGTTACTATTATTAATCCATGGCTGAGGGTTTGGTTTTATGGGTATCAGAGATATCAGATCAGATATCAGAGGAGCAATCGAGTCCATAACATTTGAACAAATATTACTAAATATTGTTAAATGTTCTTCAGAATTTAACAAATGTAAAATTGAATCAAGTGATGCTTACATGCTCGCATCCTCAAAAGTTGTAATAAAATTGGCAAAAAAGTTATTTGAGATTGTAGTGCTCAGGAACCTGAATGGCCCCACTGTTGCCATTGTGCTGATCTGGTTATTGTGACTGCATCAGACAACCAACTCTTTAACCTTTTGTCTGTAAGCAGACTTATCACTGTCCTGAATGAGGCAGATCAGTGTATCTGCAATCTTCAGGAGCTGGACAGAGGGGTCTGTAGAGGTGTAGTCATTGGTGTAGAGGGAGAAGAGCAGTGGGCAGAGCACACGTCCCAGGGGGGCGCCAGTGCTGCTGGTACAGGTGTTGGATATGAAGTCCACAAACAAGATCCTCACATAAATCCCTGGTCTGTTGGGATGTTGCAGGATGTAGTGCAGTCGCATGTTGACAGACCTGTTTGGCCTATATGCAAATTGAAGGGGGTCCAGCAAGGGTGCAGTGATTTTAGGTAAGTTAAAACCAGTCTTTCAAATAACTTAATGACCACATATGTTAAAGTAACAGTTATATAGTAATTTAGTCCTGTGGGTACCTTTTTTGGGATGGGGATGTTGGTGGAGCATTTTCTTAAAAGATCGTAAGTGCACAAGGCAGGGAGAGGTGGTTGCTGGAAGTGTTGATGAATGAATTGAGAGAAGGCCAAACTGTGTGTCCTTTCATCTTCTCCACTCAATTCCCTGGTTTAGTTTCCTGGGCATCAGCCAACCAACCTTCTTGAACCTATCATGTCTGTGAAGCTGCT
Source organism: Sinocyclocheilus anophthalmus (assembly GCA_018155175.1). Taxonomy (NCBI): domain Eukaryota; kingdom Metazoa; phylum Chordata; class Actinopteri; order Cypriniformes; family Cyprinidae; genus Sinocyclocheilus; species Sinocyclocheilus anophthalmus. The sequence goes on along the minus strand of JADLZN010011973.1, from coordinate 25,726 downwards.
TGTTCACTGTCAACTGGATGAGGTAGATGGGAAATAAATTGATAGCGTCAAAAATTCAGGAGCTGGACAGAGGGGTCTGTAGAGTTGTAGTCATTGGTGTAGAGGGAGGGCACACATCCCAGGGGGGCGCCAGTGCTGCTTGGTTACAGTGGTGTGAGGAAATGAAGTCCACAAACAGGATCCTCACATAAATCCGGCGCTCTTTTGAGATTATGCGGATGTAGGGCAGTCGCATGTTGACAGACCTGTTTGGCCAATACGCAAATCGAAGGGAGTCCAGCAAGGGTCCAGTGATATCCTTAGTGAGTTAAAACCAGTCTTTCAAATAACTTCATGACCACAGTCATTCAGTCCTGTGGGGACCTTTTTTGGGATGGAGATGTTGGTGGAGCATTTATTCCAAAGATTGTAAATGCACAAGTGAGGGAGAGGGGGTTGCTGAAGGTGGTTTAAGCTGTGAAGTGAGATGGCCAAAGGCCAAACTGGTGTTTTTCAGGCCTTTCCTTTTGGCCTGACAAAGCTGTCTGAGTTTTGCTGTGAACCATGTTATGGCATTGTTTTATGTTAGGTATTAGATTGTTTCTGCCTGTGTTGGTATAAGATGAACCAGACAGTGATCAGAGAGCCCCAAAGCTGCACTTTGGATAGAGTGATATGCATCCTTTATTGTGGTGTAACAGTGGTCCAGTGTATTACTGTCTCTGGTAGGCCGATGTACGCATGCTGTAATAGTAGTTTTTGGATTTCTGTGAGAGATTTGCAGTATTAAAATCTCCAAGAACGATTATATCAAAGTCTGGGTGTTGTTGCTCCATGGGCTGTGATGGAGTCAGCCAGCCTGTTGCCACGGCTCCATACAATACACTCACACACGCTTGCAGAGGATTGTAAACACTATCCAGAATGATCAAGGAAATCTACAGTGCTGAGTAGAAAGGTTTAAGGTTAATGAAGAGGTCTTGTAGATCGGGACAGCACAACTTCTTCAATGTTGTTACATCAGTAACATTTTCACTTATGTTAAAGCATGTCCCACTACCTCAGGATTCTCTCCAGATTTTGTGTGGCAATCCGTTCTGAATAGGTGGAAGTCAGAGCTTGACTAGCACGTCGGCTACCCCTCCAACTACAATAACCATCAACATGTCCAAAAAATCAAAAACTGGTAGATTGGGTGGTGGTGTGTACTGTCAAATGTTCAGCAGTCAGTCCCTGGTGAAACTGATTGTAGATAAATAACTAAAGTAGTAGACAAATAAACAAAAACAGCTGTAAAGCTCCACACTGAGGTGGCCATCCGCAGCAGGACCATCTCGGTTGTGATATTCACCATGAAGAATGAAGACTGATGTGTCAATAATACTGATTAATAATATTGATATTGCCACAATATCATAATTTTCATGCTAGTACAGTATCCAGATTCAAACCGGTAATACCAGCATCACTGCTGGTTGGGTGGTAGGTGGTGCTATGGGACATTTTTTTACTAAGCAATTACACACACAGTAATGCAAATCAGTTTCAGTAAGTTAGTCTAATCAGTAAGTTAGAATTTGTGTATTTTAACTAAAAAAATTTGAATTAATTTGAAATAAAAGAAAATAAAATAATTAATTTACTCGCTTAATGTATTTTTCAACCATTCCAAATTCAACAAAAAATAAAGGACACGTGCAGTATGGATGTAACGATTCGCTCAACTCACAATGTCATACGATTCACGATACTGATTTCACGATTCGATTTTCTCATGATTTTTGTTTTTAACAAAATGAGATTTGAGACAAATTATATATGAAAATATGTCCTTTTATTATTGCTTGGACAAAATGCTGAACATTTCTTTGAAATTTTAAAACAAACACCAAATCAAATAAATAAACAGCACAAATAAAATAAATCTATTCATATAAACAAACTAAGGCTTTGCCTGTGCTCTTTCCATTCAGTTACCATGCGTTCACATCACCGCCGGTGAGAGCATCAAAGTGGCCGGAAGTCATTCATTTTCGATATGAGCCGGCGGCGAGCTCTGGCGAGCAGGCGCGCAGCACATCTTGGATGGTTGAAAGTCAGTCAACTTTATGCTAATGACTATGACCTGTTCGTGGCAACCAATCGGACTGTAGAAGTCCTCCGCTTGTAGAAGATCCAGAGAATGCAGTGCACTGTTAAACTGTGGTTTTCCGAGCACACTAGTTTACCAACAAAATGGAGGAAAAGGTGTGAGCATTGCAACTGTGGCGGGTTTGTCAATAATTTTCCAAGTGTCCCCTGTTTGCTTACAGGGACATTGTGACGAGGGGTCGGGGCCGAGAGCCGGTTAACGGAGCGAGGCCGTTGGTTATTGATAATGAGCGACCCCTGCACCACTCACCTGTCTCGAGTCTCACGGAGGAGCTCCGAAAGGATAAAAAGGAGTGACGACAGTGAAAGACGAGAAAGGACCAGGCCTGGATTTTATTTTGTGTTTATTTTATTATTAAATAATTATTTTATTATTAAAGTTTTCTTTTGAGTGTTCGCCGGTTCCCGCCTCCTTCCCCTACAAACTACGTTACAGACATAAATAAAAAAATAAAAAATATGCGTGGGCCAAGGTGTCTGTGCATTTGATAAGAAGGTGCACAACACTAATTATAGGCAACATTTTTGCGCTAGAATACTTGTTTTTCAGCAGGAATGCAATTTATTTTCTCAAAACAACACAGATTTCACCAATTGCATTTAGGCTACACTTCAACCAGGACAGTTTGTAATGTAGGCTCTGCACAAATTAATGTTAATTTAAGACCAAGGCTAGTAAACGTCTCCTACAAACTGCATATTGAAATTAGAGGTTGCCGTGATTTTGCCAAGTAAGACTTGTTCCTGGATCAACATTTGTTGTTGATCCTGGATCGACATTACTGTCCAAAAATATAGACCTAACCCAATCCCTACCCTTAAACCCTACCCATAAAATTTTTTGTTTGTTATGCCTAAACCCTCTGAAATGAGAGGTGAATAACAAGGGTGTAGAAGCATCTAACCCTGATTGTAAGCCTAAAACTGACATTTCTAGAAAACTTATCCCTCAATTCTGATTGGTTGGTTGGAATGTTGTTCTAGGAACATGTACTTGGTGAAATTACATTCACCGAAATTAGAATAGCACTTAACCATGAACATAAAAGCCACACCTCACAAATGGCTTTTAATTTGTTTATTTTGTTAACAAATATGTAACTATAATTGTTAAGTTCTTTCCATCAATCAATTTCTTACTTTCAGATTTAAAATATTTAATAACGTTAACTTATACCCTTCTTGTGGTCATTCTGCACAATATCGGCGTGCTTGTTTGCTTTAAAGTTTAAAAAGACCAAATATTCGATCTATGTCAGAGCGTCAAGAGCATCCACAAATATTTATACAGCATTGTTGGCTGGGCATCCATATCGAATTTTGATGCTCTCGCCAGCGGCGGTGTGAACGCACAGTTAGAGGCAACCACTGGATTTTAATGATCCAAAAAAAGATGCTGCAAACATGCTGCATGAGCAGTTTTGAATCTAAATTAGATTGTATAACTTTGAAATTTGAAGCACAAACAGAATTGTCTGACTTTAACTTTAAAATTATGCTACATAAAACATCTGAATGAGACAAAAACAGCAGACAGGCTGAATTAGATTCACTCTCTGACAGAAGGTGGCGCTTATGGAACAGCAGAGATACAGCGTTTTCTTTGGTTACCTCTGTAAACAAAGCAGCACAGCGTTGATTTAATCGTCGAGGTGTGAATACAGATCAAGATGAAAAGAAAATATATTCTAAACTTGTCTAAAGACAGACAGTTCCCTTCAGAGATACATTCATATAAAGTCCTACCCCTAACTGTAACGTGATTCGTTTAATATCTCAACCGATTTGAATTGTCACATATTTGTATCGATTTTCAACTGGCTTGCGGAGCATCGTTACATCCCTAATTTGCAGTGGAGTGTCAGAGTTAAGTGCACGAATGTCAGAATAGAGTGGATTTTGTAGATAAATGAATGGCCCAGCCCCAAAAGAAACACTTCATGTGCACTTGCAGACTTTCAATGGTCACTGTATGCTCACATCTTGTTAGGTCCACAGGACTGTGTATGAAAACTACTGCAAACATGAGTGGTGTCAATATTTCAGGAAAAGCTTGACACATACCAGTGACTATACATTATTTAACATTATTCTATTAATTTGGATATTGATATGGGAACTTTTGTTGTAAAGTATGTTTAATTTATAATGTACCTTAAACCGGTGTAACATTTCATATTTTCCCTCATTTTGTGTCATGACGTCACAAAATGTAGTCTAGTAAGGACAATATTTATCCCTATTAGGTAACACTTTATAATAACTTTCATTAATAATTCATTAACAAACATTATAGAATGCTTAGCAGATCATTAGTTAATATACAGTATATTCACATAGCTAGAAATATGAGATAATTTACTTGTTAATGTTTACTAATGTACTCAATAAACATTATGAATAACAGGTCATTATTTCATGTAAATAACCATGCTTACAAATGTCATTCAACTTTCAATTAATGTGATTATGCAATTCTTGAAAATCTTCAAATGATTTGAACAGATGTTATGCAATGATTTAAAGCTTTGGTTAATGCACAACACTTTTTGCTGCTATTGAGGTGTGATACTGGTAAGGTATGGTTCAATCTGTTTATATTACATTGTTTTGATAAAGTATTTTCTTGAAAAATAGATTTGTTTTCTCCTGTTGATGTATGATTAAATTAATATCCTGTTTAACGATTTACAGTAGTATACTAATGTAAGTGTTGAGGCAATAAAAACATGTTTTGCACCCAAATTACAATGTGCATGATATATTTTGCGAGCATTTAGTTTAACTGAACTAAACCACTCTTTAAACAAACATTGTTACAGCAGCTAAAAGTCCAATGTCCATAAAGATACTAAAAGTGTATTAAACATTTACAAATAATGAATAGTTTCAACTTTAGATTGGGTACTGCAAAAACATGAACAAATAATCAATAAATGATTAGTTAAGATGTGTAAATAGTGTAATAGGACTTTGGCACCCTTTGCCATGGAGATGACTACTTATCAAGGTACTAATGATTATCAGATGTTTATAAACATTTACAAATGATGAATAGTTTCCACTTTAGATTGGGTACTGCAAAAACATGAACAAATAAATAAGATGTGAAAATAGTAGAAATCTATACAACCAACAAATACCAAATATAGGATCTTCACAGACTGTGATTATTTATTTATTTATTTATTTATCCCACAACACTTGTAAATGTAAAAAAGAGCATTAGGTCATATATGAAAAGTACATTAACAATTTAGCTTGTAATTATTGTATAATTTCTGTTAAAATCAATTGTAGATTTTTTTATTTAAATGCATGATCGTATGAATCAAAAGTTTAATGACATTTGTAAACATTAACTAATGATCCGTTAAACATTATATAATGTTTGATAATGATTTATTAATAAAGCTTTTAATCATTGTAAACTATCTGTCAAAATAATTTAAAGATTTTTAAAAGTACATGATCATATGAATTGAAAGTTTAATGACATTTGAAAGCATTTCAAATTATATTATATAATGATATGTTAATCATTAGGTAATGTTTAATAAGTGCATTAGTAAGCGTTAACAAGCGTGTTCTCACATTTCTAGCTATGTGAATTTATATTAACTAATGATCTGTTAAGCATTATATAATGTTTGTTAATGATTTATTAATAAAAGTTATTATAAAATGTTACTGCATTAGATTACTACTATTATGTTAGACTAACTATGAACAAATACAAATACTTACACATTTGTGTTACGAATAAATTTGAAAAATTTGAGTTCTCGACAAAAGATCTGGAGTTATTGAGCGATTCCTCGATTTTGATTGCTGTAGCGCCCACTAGTGGCTAATTGGGGCCATAGCTTGACAATGTCTTCCCAAATTGAGATCTACCATCTGGCTTGGCCTCTAGGCCTTACGGTTTAGTCTGCATGAACAGTTGTATGGCAGAATAATAATAATAATAATAATCTCCTTACAATTCCCAAAGGGGTTCAGGCACTTTGCGCTTGAACCCCTAATGAACAAAAGTACATTTATACATTAACATAATAATAATGCTGTTAAAAAGTATTTTATTATTTATATCTTTATTAACTTTATTCTTTTTCAATGCTACTAATGTCCTTACTAAATTAACGTATTGTAAATTAACATTATTGTAAAGATATGACTCTTAGCTAATGGCACGCTAGATGCTTTCAAACCAAATGGCAGTATTCAAAACATATTCAAACAACTAATTCTGTATTCTACATGCCTTTCATTAAGGTCAATACTTGAATTTACTCTTTACTTTTTAAAATGGTGTTCCCGGGTTCCAGGATTAAAATACCTAGCAAAAAGATTATTGTCATTTACCTTCAGTTGTCCTCCAGCCCAAATTATATTTTTAGTATTAAACACAAGTCGTTGGTGTGGGGGCAGTGAGGCATCATAGTATCCCACTGGTGTAAATTGGAATAATCCATCAGAGTCCTGCTGCCAGTTCACAACTTCATATTGGGCTACTGCACCACCAGTGCTGTCAAACCACACACGATCTCCCATTTTTATAGTGAAATTTACATTTTTCAGAGCATCAACAACCTAGCAAAAAAAGACAGTTTTTTGATATTATCAGACATTTAAAATGTGCAACAAAAATAATGCTCTCACTTTTGCTCCCTTTATTTTATCTTTTATCTGTCTTTTATATTTTACCTCCTGTGGTTGTATTGTCAGGCTTTTCTCACAGCCTTCTTGTTCTTTGCACTTAAGCAGACTGTGTAGTGAATGAGCTACAGCATGAACTGCTTTGTAGACATTGCTTGCGTATCTTTGTTCAGGTACATCTTCATTGTAGTTTTTTAGCGCAAGTAGTTCCTCATATCTGCTGCAATTTAATGCATATTGAGAAGAATTCCCCTCAGTCTGTGAGCATGGAAAAGCTGTATCCCAGAATTCTTTTATAACATAATCTGCAAACCCTTCAATATTGATTTTTCTCACTGCAAATCCAAGTGACCCTCCCAACGAATGAAAACTATTTGGAGTTATGTAATTCTTTGTAGTTATCCATGACTCCACACCAATAATTTGAAAGCCTGCAATTTTCTGAATACTTAACTGATCAATAAGTAAGCCCATCTCAACAAATGAAACAAATGAAACAATCACTTTTGCCGTGCCTTTTTTAATTATGTCTACCACTTTTTTGAGTTTTTCTGTCTCTGTTCGGTAGAATTTCACAGAATACTCCACACAAATCCCCTCTTCTTTGGCTATTTGAAGAAATGCCGCCATTCCATTGTTTCCATAGTCATTGTCGCTGTTCACAGCTCCCACCCAAGACCATCCAAAATGCTTGACTATGTATGCAAGTGCTCTGCTCTGGTGGTAATCACTAGCAATAGTCCTGAAGAATGAGGGGTAATCTTTCCTATTACTGAGACATGCACAAGTGGCTGAGGGACTTATCTGAAAAAGAAAGCACATGAACAATGATAAAGTCAAATGGTAATCGTCACACATTTAGTATTACTGCTCCTTACCACTGGAATTTTAAAAGGTCCTGTAGTTCTGGACAGAATTACTGTGGCAGAAGATTCTGATTCTCCTATGATAGCATGTAAAGGAGGATGTCCATTGCATCTGTCTCCTTGTCCAAAGTCCTGACCATTCATCACTCCAATTGTTGCACTCATTGTAGACAATCTTGATCCACAAGTATCATAGATTCTGTATCCAATAGTAACATTTGGAAGCAAACTTTCACTTCTGTTAATTTCCTCAATTGCGAAGATCATGATTTGCGCCAGACGAAAATCTCTCAGATTCACACTGGTAAATGAAACATTAAATTATTAGGCTCAACTAAATAGTATATAGTTATAGTAAACAGTATATAAGGTGGAGAAAAAAAGGGTAATAATTCTTTATTTTCACATATGATTCAAACTCGAAACAATAAAATTACAGATGTTTTTGGTAATTTGCTGTTGAAAAAGAGTATATAGACATGGCTTCTAGATATCTTAATAAAATAATAATAATAATAATCATTTAAACATTGGTAGTATTTAAATGTTTGTCAACTTAAATTTTCTTAAATCATCATTGTAACAAACCTTGAGCATAACAGATGTTGAGGTTTTTGTGTAAACTCAAAAGAAGGTAATGTTTCCTTTCTGTGGATTGCAAAAATCCCTCCGATAGTTACATCTCCATCTTTGGAAAGCAGTGGGTATTTAGGATCTCCCATTTTTTGACAAAGAGTGTTTTCTGCCTTTGTATGAAGCTGATGGAAAAGGAGGAGTGCGTAAAGAAAGAGAATCATCCCAATGATTGAGCTCCACAGCAGATATCAAATGCGAAGGATCTGATACAGCAGGTGCACTTTTATAGACACAACTGATATGGTTGAATGAATGAGAACATAGCCAAAGACCTCATAGGACATGAAATTAACCATGTCATGCAGGCCTGTAATAGGTTATTGACAGAGTCTTATTTTGTCATGCTGTCAGATAGGGATGTAACGATTCACTCAACTCACGATTCGATTCGATTCACAATTATATATATTTTTTTTTTTACAAAATGAGATTTAAGACAAATTATAAATTAAATGTGTCCTTTTATTATTGCTTGGACAAAATGCTGCACATTTCTTTGTGAAATTGAAATATAACACCATAATAATATACTAATATAGCACTTACATATTACTGCTCTTTTGTTGGTTTTGATTGCTTCTATTGTCCTCAGTTGTAAGTTGTTTTGGATAAAAGCATCTGCTAAATGACAACGTTTTAATATAATGTAAATGTAAATAAAACTACATTGAAATTTTAAAACAAGCCCCAAATCAAATAAATAAGTAACACAAATAAAATAAATCTCTTCATATAAACAAACTAAGGCTTTGTCTGTGTTCTTTCCTTTTAAAATTAGAGGCAACCACTGCATTTTAATCTTGATCCAAACAAAGATGCTGCATACCTGCAACATGAGCAGTTTTTAAACTAAACTAGATTGTATAATTTTGAAATTTGAAACAAAAACAGAATGGTCTGACTTCAGTTTTGTGAAACTATAAATTAAAATATCTGCATGAACAGACGAGCTGAATGAGATGCAGATTCATTCTCTGCCAGCAGGTGGCGCTTAAAGTGTTTCTTTGGTTTCTGCTGTAAACAAAGCAGCAAAAATTTATGACTTTAATATGCATTATACAGAGGCAAGATGAAAAGAACACAATAACCCCTAAACTTTTCTACGACAGTAATTCTCCTCAGACATGCCATTCTAGAAAACTCCTACACCTAAATCATCGCATGTTGTTTGCATCTCAACCGATTTGCGTCACATATTGAATCGATTTCCAACCGGCCGCAGTTAATCGTTACATCCCTACTGTCGGAAGATTGAAGTATTCTTTTCTGTCCTATTATTCAATCTGCCATTTTTTGTGCTACTATCAAAAATATATGCCTTCTGACTGTCTTACACACTGTCATTCCTTTTTGTGTTTTCCGTTTGTCTTGTGGTTCCCTCCTCTTTGCCCATATTTGGTCCTTCCTGTTCCATCATGTTCATTGTTTACAGGTATTCCCTCATTAGTTTCCTTGTCTTCTTAAGCCCCGTGTTTCCCTGTGTCTAAGGTCGGCTGTTGTATATGTCATCTCCCCCTGCACTCCATGTGATTCCACGCTTCTGATTAAAGACTGTGTGATGGTAATACTCCTGCGTCTCCTCATTCCTCGATCCTGTGAATCGTGACAGAACAGCTGACCTAAAACTAAAAGTAAGCGGTACCCCCTCTCCCCGTTTTTATTTTTTTATTTTTTTGAAAAGGTTTTGTTTCCCTGTTTTCCCCGTGGCATGGATGTGGGCGCTCGGTTCACCGCCCTAGCTCGTATGGATCTCTCCTTCGTTGAGTACTCCTGGGAGTTCTGCAGGCTCGCCACGGCGACGGCATTGGATAACTCCACCCTCAACTCGCTGTTCTGGCACGGGGCCAATTACCATCGCCTCGTGGACCTCCCAGACACCACAGGACTAAGCTGGAGGGAAGGAATCCTCCGGTGTCTGGAGAGCATCCGGCCCCGAGCCAGAACCAGCCCACCGGCCGTTCCTCAGTCAAGCCCACCGGCCACTCAGAAGTCAAGTCGGCCGTGTAGTCCCAGTCAGCCTGGCAGCCCTGGGTTGGCTCCAGTGCCAGCTCCAGGAAAGCACGTTGCTGTGCCTGCTCCTCCAGAGCATGCTCCAGTGCCAGCTCCTCGTAAGCGCTTCAAAGTTCCCGAGTATAGCCCGCGGAGGGTTCTAGTTCCCGAGAATAGCCCACATAGGGCTCCTGTCACCGAGTTTAGCCCAGTGATGGCTCCAGGCCCCGAGTTTAGCCCACGGAGGGCTCCTGTTCTCGAGTATAGCCCAGGGACGGCTCCTGATCCCCCGTCGAGCCCCGTGAGGATTCCTGATTCCTCGTTTAGCCCAAGACAGGCTCCTGATCGCCAGTTCTGCCCAGGACGGGCTTTTGATTTTTCATTAAGCCCAGGGAGGGCTCCTGATCCCCCGTCGAGCCCCGGGAGGGCTCCTAATTCCTCGTTTAACCCAGGACGGGTTCCTGAATCCAAGTTCCGCCCAGGAAGGGCTCTAGATCTTTCGTTAAGCCCAGGGAGGGCCCCAGTTCCCCTGTTAAGCCCAGGAAGGGCTCCAGATCCCCAGCCAAGCCGAGGGAGGGCCCCAGTCCCCGGTTTTGGCCCAGAGAGGGCCTTGGAGCCCGTAAACGTCCTCAAGTATTTTTTTGGGGGGGGTTAGTAGGGCTCCAGCCATAGGGGCGGGGGCTGGAGCCGCGGCCTCGGAGGCTCCTTCTGAACTGCCTGCTCTGCCATGGACTCCCGAGTCACCTGCTCCGCTGTGGGTCCCAGAATGGACACCGCCCTGGAGGCCTTCTGTCCAGTAACCCTATCCCTAGAGGCCTTCGGAGTGCCCACCCCCCTCCCCATTGGATGTTGTCACGGCGTGGGACGTAATTGGAATGTCAGACTTTGTTTCGTGTTTTGTGTGTGTTTTGCTCCTCATGTGCATTATTTGGTCCTTCCTGTTCCTGTCCTCGTTATGTTTATTTGGTTCCAGTTGTGTGTTTCCTAATGTCATCATGTTCATTGTTTACAGGTGTTCCCTCATTAGTTTCCTTGTCTTCTTAAGCCCCGTGTTTCCCTGTGTCTAAGGTCGGCTGTTGTATATGTCATCTCCCCCTGCACTCCGTGCGTTCCACGTTTCTGATTAAAGGGGTCATATGATGCTGCTAAAAATAACATTATTTTGTGTATTTGGTGTAATGAAATGTATTTATGCGGTTTAAGGTAAAAAAAATCACATTATTTTCCACATACTGTACATTATTGTTTCTCCTCTATGCCCCGCCTTTCTGAAACGCGTCGATTTTTTACAGAGCTCATCGTTCTGAAAAGCGAGGTGGTCTCTGATTGGCCAGCTATCCAGTGCGTTGTGATTGGCTGAATTCCTCAAGCGTGTGATGGAAATGTTACGGCCCTTACCATATTGTGATGCCTGCGGCAACCACATGTGACGACCCCGGGCTGGACTCCGCTTTGTCCACGGTGAAAGCTGATCCGGCGAACGACAGCGCAAAGTTGACGTATTTCCTCACGACCACATGGATCACTCCAGGCATGACGAAGCGGATATTGTCCTCTTTTGGAAGGCCAAACAAAGTAGTTTCGCTTTCACAACGAAGCACACAGCGCCTTCACGACAAGGCAGTGGTGGCAGCAATACTACAGCGAGAATAAAAGTTACACCTTCTTTTTTTGCGTGAACATTTTGGCGGCGTTATGCAAATCTTCCCAGATAGTGACGTAGGTATGTGGAGGCGTGTTAGAATGAGCCGTTTTAGGTAGGTGTGGCTGACTCTTAACTTTTATAAAGAATATCTCTTTGGATTTGAGACTTTAGTCTTTGCTACTTTACAGATCTTCTTTATGCACCAAGAGCTTGTAACACTCCAAAGAGAAAGGAAAAATTGAAATCGCATCATATGATCCCTTTAAAGACGGGTGTGGTAATACTCCTGCGTCTCCTCGTTCCTGTGAATCGTGACACACACAGAGTACAACAGTGATATTCACCTATGAGAAGAAAGTAATCACTTACTTTTCACAGGTTTATAGGCTTCATGTTTCATGCCATGATTTTATTAATCTTGATTTCTCAAAATTAATTAACTAATTATGCTTTTCATGGGCCCATTGGTGCGAACCAAGACTATAAATACAGAGATTAAGATTTTCCCTTTAATAATAAACTACATTTTCAGTTTGTTTCGCCAAATCCTAACGATGCCTTAAGAATACTTGGAATATATGGCACGAGTTGCAATGGGTTATTTTATGACACATTTGAGTCTTTTTTTTTAAAATCTTGAAGAAGGTCATTATTCACAATTTCTCTTTTATTAAAGAATTTAAACCATTTCCATAGACATTCACAGACAAATAAGTTGTGAAGGAATATATCAACTATAAGCGGATAAAAGACTTTGTTTGGTAATAGTTGTGATGCATGACAGTGTTTAACAGGGGAGTTTGTTTATTTTATGGTTTTGGAACCATACAGCTGGGATTTTGCAACTGTGATTTTGTTTTTTATTTTTCTAAAAAAATTCTAAATTATTATATTGTGCAGAATGTGTAGAACAATTTATGTATTCATTATTTATAATCTGCCAGATTATTTCCATATATATAATTTTGTTCTGTCAATCTACATTTAATTCAGTTGATATTGTCATGTCATATTGTTAGATTGGGTGATGACTATACCATCCATATTTAGATAACTGACAACACTGTTACCCTGCTGTTTTGAGTTTCTTCTTCATGGTCAAGAAGGACAGAGAATGAAGGCCTGCATTGACTATAGAGCTTTGATATCACTTTACAATAAGATTATATTAATGTTAGTTAATGCATTAGTTAACATTAACAGAAAATGTAGTAATGCTTACCAGATGTGTTGTTCATTGTTAGTTAATGTTCATTTAAATGTACTAATGCATTTCTTCACATTAACAGACTAATTAGTTGTGGTTAATGCGCATTAGATAACATGAATGTTACCGACGGAACAGAGGAAGCGTGCGGATCCATTTGCAAAGCTTTATTCTTAAACATGGTCAAAACAGGCAAGGGTCAGACAATGGCACACAGGTATATCGAGGGCAAGACACGAGTAATCCAAAGTGGGTGTGGTCGATCGGCGGCTAACAGTATCCAGAGGACTTGACAAGAGGGGTAATCCGACAACATGAGCAATAGTCCAGGCAAGGTGCAAACACAGTCCAAAACAGCAAGACAAAGGGATAATCCAAGCCAGGCTAATAATTCCAGGGTAGGCAGCTGACAGACAGTATGAGATAAACAGACTGGAATCAAGACACCAGTAAAACAAAACAAAACTAGATTCAGAAAACTAGGACAGGAAACTGGCTCTGTAAATTGCAAAGATATTATTTAAACTGAGCTGGATGTTGAAATCACTGAATTCAATGATGAACTGGCTTTAACTGAACATTGAGTGTTTGCTATTGTAATTTTGCATTAATGACACAATATTTTCCTAATTAATTCTGTACAGTTGCTTTTACACAATCTGTATTGTTAAAAGCACTAATTAAATAAAGGTGACTTGACTTGACTTAACGTGCTACCACTTAGTAGAGCGATACAATGCCACATCTTGGCTATCTGAACGCGGAAGTCCAGGGCTTATAAAGCGTGTCTGATTTGATTCAGCTGTGTGTGTGTAATCAGTGCATTCAGCTGTGTGTGTGTAATCAGTGCAATGGATGATGGGAACTGTAGTCCGGAGTGACATGTAACCGTCTGTGTGGTGTGAGAGTCCATGGTTATTAGCGCTCCCTGTGGTGGTAGTAACTGAGTTCATTGACTGGATTTCGTGACATGAACTAACAAGGAAACATGCTCTGTCCGCATTACTTATTGTTAGGTTGGATGTAACTTACACGTTACTAAATCTCTTTCAACATTAACATCTTAATTAGTTAACGTTAGTTAACTTCTTTAGTTAACATGAACTAACAATGAACTAAGCCTGTAAATAACTTTAATGGGTAACACTTTAGATTACAATCCGCAAAGAACTACGTAAGTATACTGAATTTACGGTGTACGTTTCTGTAATTATAGTGTACCTATAAAGAACGTATGTGTAGGTATAAGGGAACAATGTGTTACGTTTGGGTAATAAGGGGGTAACTACCAGATATGCAACCTGCAAAGAACTGCTTAAGTAAACTGAAGTTACAGCGTAACGTTTTTGTAATTATAGTGTACCTATTCATTACCTCCATGTAGGTATAAGGGAATAATATGCGAAGTTTGGGGAATAAAGGGGTAAAATTACAAATAATTTATACTGTAAGTATTTTGAAACTAAGAGGTACCTATTCTAAAATGATGTGGTATGTATAGCCTAAACAACAATCTTATGTTTGGGAATGATTTAGAAAGACGATATATACTTTTTATAATTGCCATTTTATTAGGCAAATAGCTGTGTTTTAACCATGGGACCCATTCTATTATTAAAGGACGACATGATGGATTACTGAACCCTAGTGAAATGAGTTAATGAGTTTTTGTTATGATTTATAATTCACGAGTCTACTGACTTTATGAAAGCTTATTCGTCGATTTCAGCCACTTTACACCAGCAACTTCTCAACACCACTATCACAAATAACTTTGCATGATATACCATCAAGGTTCAATGCAGCTTAAAACAAGCTTACCTCTTTCCAGCTGTAACCATCCCAGTGAAATTTTTCAACTGGGCAAAATCACAAAATAATTTAGGGGAGGGTCCCTCAACTGAAAACGACACATAACACAGTAGTGCAATTACAAAATGTTTATATAAATAAAGGCAGTCCACAGATCATTACGGCATGTGTATGAAAAACAGTCAATAAAGTATTTTTGACTACAAAACAAACCGTCGCATTAATCATTTATCAAATAAAGGACAAAAAATTTATCTGGTTGAATGAGTACTCGTCTCTAAGCCGAAACAAGCACTGAATCCGAATACTGAAGTCCATAATGATGATGGGAGTTAACAAAATCCAATAGTCCGATAGCAAGAGTAGCATTAATAATCAGCAATCCGAGTTTCCTCAAAACATGGAGTGTGTTGCAATTCTTTGATGTTGATTTGTCCCTCGATGAGCACAGAGTTTTGATGAAGTTACTTCTTAGTCCATTGATGAGGCATTCAAAGTAAAGAAGAAAACGGATCATTTTTGAGACAAGTTCACCACAAATCTCACACTTCTGTTCTACACTGTTCTAAATCTGTATGAGTTTCTTTGTTCTGCTGAACACAAAATATATTTTTAAGAATGTTGGTAACATTTTATGGGTCCCCATTGACTTCTTCAATAGTATATATATTTATTTTTTCATAATATGGAATCAATGGGGAACCAAAACTGTTTGGTTATCAACATTCTTCAAAATATCTTTGTTTTGTGTGTGTGTGTGTGTTGTCACATACCAAAACTCGTACAGGTTTATGACAGCTTGAGGGTGAATAAATTATGAACATTTTTATTTTAGGTGAACTATCCTTTGAAGTAGACTGATCCTCCTTAGAATGATTTCTGAAGGACCATGTGACACCGATGATGCCGAAAATTTAGCTTGATCCCCAGAATAAATTACATTATAAATAAATTAAAATAGTAAAATAGTTTTTTACTTTATTTTTGGTTATTTAAATGCAGCCTTGTTGAGCGCTAAGATACTTAAAAAAAAAAAAAAAAAAAACAGTAATACATTTTCAAAAACATTAATTGTAAGGTTTCCAACTTTTCATTTTGGACTGTAATAGGTAGTGGCACTGGGGTCCTTTTTACATAATTACTAGCGCACTGCGAAGTTTAAATATCACTATAAAATAATAATAATAATAATAAACAATTAACAAAGAGGAACAATCTTGGATTTTAGCAGCCTGATACAGTACTAGCAGATATGTGTATGAACTGAATACTTACATTCCATGTCTTAAAGACATGTGGGTCCTCCTCACGCAAGTATACTGGGATTGCACGAAGGGCTAAAGTGTGCTTCATGTTGGCATCATGGAAATCCTTCAAAAACAAGTGAAAATTAGGCCAAGTAAGCCAACTTTATTTTATTTTGAATACAATGAAGAAAGATACTGTTGTAGTTACTGCTGAAACAGCAGTCCATAGCAGAACCTTATTTGGACCAAGTTAATCTTTAACTTACTTGGAGTGAACATTGTTGCCTCTGAGAAAGGCTGTTTAAAGTCACACAAGCGACAAGAAAAAAACGGCATGTTCTGCTTGTGCTCCTTCACTTGCACCAATTCTATGTGTGGCTTTGTGACTTTGTGATAAATGAATTTTCAGTGCATTAAATGACTGAAATGTTAAAATACAAGTGTCATATAGACAAGGTAAAGGGCTAATTCGTGAATAATTGCTATGCTGTGAATGTTAGTGACTAAATAACTCTGCTCTAGTGTCTGAGGAGACAGGACACAACTTGCATTTCCACTCCATTTAAGTTAAAATTACCTCGATTGTTGAGGCTGTTTGTTGAGGCTTTGTTCAGCAAGCATCAATCTCAGCAAGCAACCAGTTCACACTGCAAGTGAAGAAAATATTCATTTATTATATTTCCAGTATTTGTACATCAGTATTACAGTATTAGTATATTATAGTATTTTCAGTCAGTCAGATTTGATTATTTAACTGAATCTAATGTCTTGTTAACTTCCCATCGGTGTAACGTTAGCGTTAATCATTGACATTAACTTACTGCTAGCCATTCTCGTGCATGCAGGGGGACAAAAAGCACATTTACCATATCAGGGTATTTACCATAAACAACAGCAACACTTTCAAAGCGTAAAAATGCAGTTAACATTAACTGAAAAGAGTTCCCAGCTCCTCAGCATTCAAAAAAAGC
This sequence comes from Sinocyclocheilus anophthalmus, assembly GCA_018155175.1. Classification (NCBI taxonomy): domain Eukaryota; kingdom Metazoa; phylum Chordata; class Actinopteri; order Cypriniformes; family Cyprinidae; genus Sinocyclocheilus; species Sinocyclocheilus anophthalmus. The sequence goes on along the minus strand of JADLZN010011973.1, from coordinate 8,564 downwards.
GCGCTAGCACTAGGCGACTGCCGCGCTTCACGATGCTTCATAAAAACAGCACATCCCAAAGATTCAACATTTTCTAACATAACATACAAAAAACAACTTGGAAAACTTTGACACGTTTAGATCACTTACGAGTTATTCCATGCGTTGAATCCTGCAGCTCTCGAGTGTCCGCCATGTTGAATGGATTCCTCCAACGTCTATCAGAGCAACGTCTCAACGATGTGACGTAGATGACGTAATTTACGCCGCGCAGTCAGTATACTTAAAAATATTCAGTGAAGTAGTGATGTTTACTCAAAAATAATGAGTCCCACAAAAATAAAAGTAAACTGCTCGTTCAGAAAATGTTATTGTTTAGAGTAGCATTAACTATTTCACATATTTTAATTGTATTGTACTCAAATTTTTAATGTCAGTAGTACTGTTCGGGTTTACCGTGCTCCTTTATTCCCCAAACTTCGAATATTGTTCCCTTAAACCTACACTGAGGTACTGAATAGGTACACTGTAATTACAAAAAAGTTACGCTGTAAATTTTGTTTACTTACGCAGTACATTGCGGGTTGTAATCTAAAGCGTTACCCTTTAATGTTTTGTAATGCTAATTTATAGTACATATATACACATAATTTTATGTAACAAAGGATGAACAATACTAACTCACCATTCAGGCACTGATTTGGGATATTGATAAACTTAATTCTAAACTGTAAACCATCTGAACATTAACTGATATGTTATGCATGTTTGTATACTGTTTGTTAACATGACATACCACTAACAAACAGTGTTGGGAGTAACGCATTACAAAAGTATTAATATTACAGTAGTATATTACTTTTTCCTGTAATGCAGTAAAATAGCGCATTACTAATAAAATTTGGGTAATATTATTACTCGTTACAATCTCAGTAACGCAAGTTACAACAACATATTTTAACTCCAAGTTAAGTGGTGAATTTACCAACACCGCAAAACAGCACTAGAGAAAAAATTATGCGGGTAAAATGGTTCGTCTATTTCTGTTGCTGGAATTAGATGCTTGAGATGACTGCAGAGAAGGATTCTACATTTGTGAGATGGACACACTCCTGTTATGTTCCGTTTTCATTGCTGTCTGCGTGATGGGTAAAAGCATAGTCAGAGGCATAGTCACACCAACTCTCAACATGAGAAATAGCACGAGTAAAACCTGGAAACACCTGGACTGGTGCCACTAACCGTAAGCTATCGGAGAGAGCTGCGGGAACATAGAAGAGGAAAAAGGCGGCGGACGAGCGCAGACAAGCAACAAAAAATTATTTTAACTAAACATAACAAAATCTGTTTTTATTAAATCATAGTCTATGAATGAATATGCGAAATATTTGACTTAAATAGCCTAATTAACAGATTAACAAAGAGAAAGTTTTGCTGAAAGTAAGTTTGGTATTTCACACAGTTTTTCAATGCAAGACATTATTTTCTAAATTGTTTTTGGCTTTATCATAGTGGTGCATGACAGTGGTGGAAAAACATATAAATATTGTAATGTTTAATTGTTTATGCTCTATAAATACATTAATATAACATTTAAAGTTAAGATGCATTCATTATGGCCACAAGGTTTAAAGTAGAGACCTGCACTCCTGCGGGAGTACCGAGTGACCCAACGCAACAGAGTGTGGCGCGGGACAAGATGGGCGAGTGCTGGTGCGGGCGGGTAGACACTTGTGTGTGTGTGGGATGCGGGAGAATACAATGATTTGCGGGACTCCCGCAAAATAAAAAATATCTAAACATAAAATATCTAAAAAAAAATGTCTTTATGTGGTTGAACCAAAGCCAAAAGACAACGAATACGATTAAAATGATTAAAACGTTCAAGATAGCAGATTCTATTTTCTAACACTGTTGACCGGTGGAGCATTACGGTCCCACATATGGGATTTTTATTTCCGTGCCCCTTGGAGTACGGTCCCACATATGGGATTTATAACGTTCGGTGACGTCACATAACTGCAAAATTCAAACTGTGCTTTCGCGCTTTAGCTGGTGCTGAGCCAGAGAGAGAAGTGCACTGCGTTTGTCATATTATCACAACTATGCAGTGTTTTCAACCACATACTGTACATAATGTTTGTTTTAGGTTTTAGACATTTAAATACACATAAGTACTAGTAAAAAATACATTAAGAGTTTGTAAAATACACACGGATGTCTATGGAAGCAGCAATAACAATCCATTCAATTNGGGGGGGGGGAGGTCCCAAATTACCCAAGTCCCGCACGCTGTATTCATTCAGTGATGGAGCTGTTGTTTGTGTCTTGTTGTGTGTCGTTCTCTCTGACTCTTGTTCCGTGCCCCCGACGTTCGCATGGGAACCTTCCCGCGCAAAAGGGGATATTGTAGGGATTTTCTTAATATGAACAGACATTGATATCACTATTCACAAGGTTCGCTATTTCATGAGCACATGAATCCCATATTTTTGGGTGATTTCCTGTCAGTATGGTAAACTCATCTACTCGTGAGATCGAAACTAATTCGATCAGGAGATGACAAAGCTTTCTTGGTATCGAGAACTGAAAGAGTTCATTCACAACCTATAGAAACCCCATGTCTTGGGACCCACCAATGGATGGAACCATTATCTCCAGAACAGGAAAAGGATTAAATGACGCCCTCAGGCCAGCACAGGATGTACAGCGTGACGCCACATGACTATCCCATGGTTAACCACCTTTTTTCCTGCATGACCAAAACCCTTACTTCCTTTTTGTCACAGACAAAGAAACAGAACATACACAGACAATCGTTTAAACTCATAAGTAGTGAAAATGAATCCACTGTATGCGTTATGCCGTATATACATATATATATATATGTTTGATGTGTTTATTGTAAAACCCACGATATCTTACTCGGTGCTTTTAACTTTTCTTTTTAGTAATTACGATTGCTGTGTATGCAAAAATACCTTTGTTTCAAGCTTGAATGAGGAGCTTTTCTTGATTCGCCGAACATTTTGGGGCTCGTGAAAAGTTTATATTTGTATGCATTCTCTGATGTATCTTGTTATCATAACAGATTTAAAAACTTGCAGAATACTCTCCACACACAAACCACACAGGGGCTGGCCAGACCCCGCCAGCCACTATCGATTGTGGACAGCGACCTGTGGGGATGGAATTATGCTCGGATCAAACTCCAACTGCAACCGGGGCCTTAGGGCTTGCTTGTTTTAAATTACCCCATCAAGACGTCTGGCTTTCCTTTTGGTGAGCGCGGACAAAGCGCCCCGCCATACCACCGCATAGCAAAACCATCCAAGAACTCAGACATTTCAGTTAGACTTCACGATCTTCAGAGAACTTGAAAGTCTTTCAAACTCAGACTTTAACAGAACTGCTCAAGCCTCTGTGTCAAACCGGCAACCAACTACTCCAAGAGGGGTTTCCCAAAAGGACGTCATCCATACGTCATTCCGACGTCAAAGCAACAGCCAGTCAGCGAAGGAATTCCCCTCAACAGATATCCAGGAAGTCCGATACAGCGACTGAATCACCTCTGCTTTCAGCTGTCAAACCAAAAAACGCAAGTAACGAACAAACTCTTCAAATCAGCTGAACTGGTGTAGAGCTAATTTAAACAGTAAAATTAAGACCGATTCTCTGCTTGGCAAATTCTCTAGGCTGAATTTAAAACCACTCGTTAAACGAGTTAGAACTTTGAAAACTTCATAGAACTCCATCAACTCTCATTTCTTTCCTCTGAAACTGTGTGTATGTGTGTTTTAGTTTAGTTTTTATGTAATCTAAGATAGAGCCAATAACAGTCTGTTGCATTTATAAACAAGAATTTTCTGGCTCGATAATTTTAAGGTTGTTTAAAACCTATGCCAAACGCTCCTTGCTTGCTACCTTAACTCCCCCCCGTAGCTTACTTATAATAATTACCTCTGTTAAGAGCTTACAAATAATCATAACTGTATTTCACCCGTGGCCGGGGAGAATACAAAAGACACATATTAAATTTGTTAAAAGATATTAAGAATCGCTGGCTCGCTGGACGACCTTGATTTGGAGTAAAACTAACAAATTTGGAATGGTTGGATCAGGTGGATTTGGGACATTCAGACCCGAGTTCTAGCAAAACCTGAATGTGGTAATAATTATTAATTCCCTATAATTACAAATTAATAATTAATAAATAAATGATAATGTCATTACATGGCTGTAAAACATCACCTCCAGTGGTGCAGATGGATAAGCGCATGCCCTTGGCTTTTTGACGTGATCGACACAGGTTCGATCCCACCTTTTGCCGAACTTTTTTTTTCTCTCCCTTTTCAAAATCTTAATCCATCTGTGCCACGGAGCTGATGATTTACAGCACTTTTAACTAAAATGTCAATAGACACCCTGTATTTTTATCCATAAGGCAATTCATACAATACATTTAAACTGAGCTAATTTAATACCATCTCCGAACTTTCTACCACGACTCTGCTGTTCTTCGGCTGGTTCTTCCCTGTATAAGTTGATTGGACAGATGTCTCGTCCAGTCAGCGGTGAGTATCCCAAACCAATGGCGCTGTCTCAAACTATACCTACCTCTTTCGGTAGTCTGATTTGTCTTTGTGTTTTCTGACTTGTTAATTTGTGTTTTCTGAATTGTTATTTTGTTTATTAGACTTGCATTTGCGTTTGTAATTAGTTATTTTGTTTTCAGAATTGTGATTTTGTTTTTGGCACTTCTTGACCACCGTAGATGTCAGCTTTTTAGTGGTATAAAGGAATCGCTGCTTGCATTAGATGTCTGCATTTCCGCGGACTCTCCTGCGGGACCCGACCGGATTTTTTGCAACGCAGAATTTAATTCCGGAATAAAACGCGGTAGCGGAGTCAGTAACTCTGGTGTAAATTTTTGATTGAACTGGAATGATACCTAACAATATCCCGTGTTTCCCCCCCGAAAAACAAACGTCCATTAGAACATCCTCATCTGCACTTTTTTCTTATTGGACCCTGGTACAGGCGCTGCACGCATACAGCTTTAAACGTCCACCCAAACATGTTTATTTGTGTGGCCTGTGCGCGAGCAATGTGCCATAACTCTCATAACGAGGCTGTACCGGTGGTAAATATACGGCCCTCAGACAAAACAGGCAGGTTGTCGATGAGTGACAGAGAAGAATAAGGATGGAGCAAAGTGTCGATGCGCTTTCATTGAAGGACGTTCAACTCGGTTTTGTTTATATTTTGCTTAGCCTATAATTTTAAATGAAAGATGTCCTATTTATTATTTAATTTTTTCTTTTTTTTTTTTCTCTTAAAAAATTAATTGTAGGTGAATCTTATAAATATTCATTTTTTCTCTGCAACACTTTTACCTACTGGTTGTTAGCAGAAAAAATTTCAAGCGATTGAGTTTTTTGACAAGGACGAAGTACAAATAGCTAATAGGCTAACTTTTTTTTTTTTTCTCATCTGCGACACTTTTTCCCTATTGTGTTGTCAATGTTAACCGAATTGTAGTCCGTAACCATATGATAATGAATAAGAAATATTTCCAAGACATATATATATTTAGGCAGGACAAGTTTTTATTTTCCTCTGAACTTTTTTGTCCGCCTCTACTTGTGTTGTCAATATGTAAATAGGTAAAGAAGCCAAATTGTTGGTGTCTTAAGATATTCATATATAAATTCAGTTCAAAATCATAAATTCACGACTCTTGAAAGAACCGAATAAAATAACATAAAATTTGTGCAGACTTACAACTTTTATTTGTCAACCCTATCTCTCTTTTCTTTTTCCTTTCAGTAGCGGAAATTTAAATGTGAGATTCTGGAAACGAGATCTAAATTTAGCGGGAACCGTTGGGTCGGGAAGAAAATTATTCTAAGCAGACAGCGGGTAAAAAAAGTGTGAATATATTGCAGGAGCGGGTTGGTGCGGAATAGAAAACCGTGTGGGAGAGCGTGACTCTTAAAAAAACAGTCCTGCGAGGACCTCGATAGCTCGACATCTGCCATGGTGTGATGGCCCAAATGCATGCAGCAGCCCATACTTGCTTTTCTGTTAAAAATAACAGTGTTTTGTGAATGTTGATGCTTAGTCTAAATTACAAATATTTTATCGGGAGCATTTACGCTGGGATGTTGTGGATCTTAGGAGATGTACAGAACCATTGAATGTGAATTTCTTTGATGTGCTGAAAAAAAAATCTATATAGATTACTTTTATGCGGGCGGGAGCAGGACAAAACCTGAATGTCGCGGGCGAGAGCGGGACCAGATAAGATATTTTTCTGCGGGAGTGGAACTGAATCTTGCGGGAGCTGAAAAATCTGTACCGCGCAGTCTCACTAGTTTAAAGTATTAAAAAAAATAGTACATGCACATCCACCACCATATCTTGTTGTTATGGCTGTTGTCCACAAATTGTAGCCTGTATATGCTTTCAGCAGACTTGGAGAAAGATTATTTGCTATGGTCTTCGCCAACACCTATCTTTTTTGCTGCTAAATGGCTCTCTATACATACCAGACTGTTGTTAGTGTTGTCTGTGACATTATGAGCAACCCTTTCAAATTTAACTACTCTTATAACACTTTTGCATTACTCGAGTGGTATAATTTAACATAGTCATCATTTAATTGTGGTACTCTCTTTTTATGTTTTACAGTTGAAAACAATGTCTCTCTGGAGGTGCTTGTTTTCTTCACTGGATGTGACAGCATTCCAGCTCTGGGTTTCTCTCCAAAGCCAAGCCTTGAGTTCATTACCTGTTCCCGATTTCCAGTGGCCAATACTTGCGAAAATATTCTACGCATACCAGTTCATGCTGCTTTCAAATCTGACATGGATTTTGCCATATGCAATTCACCAGGATTTGGAAGAACATGAGAGGTAATGTTTTCGAAGTTATGTTGATGTTTTTTATGCTGTTGCTGTTATTTCACTTTGTTATTCCTTGATACCAAAATTCTGTATTTACTGTAACAAACACATGAAAAACATACAGTACAAAAAAATCTAAGTTATTTGTTACATTTTAAGATGTATTTCAAGCTATATGTTCCAGTCTTCTAACCTGAACAACAATGTCCCCAGTTTCATTGCTATGGCAGGCTTTTTACTTCTTTATAGGCTGTGTATGGCCTTCTTTCAAATAAATGTTTTTCTGTTTCTACTTTTTATGCACTGGCTTATTGTTTTTTTGTGTCTACAGTGGTGGGACTTGAGCATTCAAGACTTTAAATGTAACGTTTGTAGCATCTGCGTAGAATCATGCATGCTCTTTGGGGTGTTTATGGCTTAAGAGACCCTTTTAGCCTTTTGACATTTGCATATAAATTACAGTACTGGTCAGAGATGTTACTTGTATAGGGGTTGTAAATTGCAAAATGGTTCCTGCCGAAGGGATTCTAACCCGCCCCACTACATCTCACCACTGACTTCAAACACGGTCCCAAAGAGCTGTAAATGACCCCGATGGGCCTGGCTGGCCAACTAACACACACACACACACACACACACACAAACACACACACACATAAAGACCGTTACTCTATTATACTCTACAAATATATCTGGTATATTGCATGTGTTGTTTGTACGTTTCCCTATTAGATTAGCTGAGTTACCACTCGTTATTTGTATTAGTTAAAGCCATAAAACACTGATATGCAGGTGTATGTATGTATCTTTGGTTTAATCTATTCCAAATGTTTGTTTCTTGGTATCAATATTATCTGCTTTTCATTCCTCGGACAATGAGGTACAGTATGTGATTGTGAAAAGCATCATACGATTTGTACTATATTTTTGGTTAAAACTACAGAAATTCCAGACCAACCATAAAACATGCAAATGTGCCATAGAAGGGAAACAAAGGAAACTTCTCCCGCTCAAAAATTCACGTCTGGTATTGGCCAGTCCACACAGAATAGGAATTCTCAAAAGCGATTAGCCCGAAATAATCTTTGCTCAGAAACTCTTCTTCGTTTGAGACAACAACTTTCAAGACTCTCAAGACCTTCCTTATTAGTTTTATTTTCCGGCAGTTTTTACTCTCAAGTAACGTTAGTCGCTGTGGACTACTTCTTCAGAAGAACCAGAAGTAAAAAACTTCCAGCTGACTCCTCACAAACTAATCAAAAGACCTCCGTTATCTACCGCAACCGGACTCTTCCTCAGCAATCGAAACCAATGCAAGTAAACGTTTACAATTATTTAGATGCGTGTTACGTTTCAGTCCCTTTTTAAGGTGATTTTTGGATTCTCTGATGATTTTCAAAGGTTGTGGTTAAGTGATGTGAAATACTGCCATTCTTTTCTATTCTCTCTCTTTTCCTTACTTTGTTTCATTCTGTGTATATATGTTTTAGTTAGTTACAGTATATGTTAGATATAGTTTTCATTTATTAAATCCCTTATATTCACAATGGATTGTCTCTGTTTGCAGCTCACAATTCGAAGTCAATGAATGTGTGAACCTTTGCTACATTTAGCTAAATTACTGCTAGCACTGCACAAAGAAGGACAGTTAATTGTTCCGTGGCCAGAAAAATAAAC